>OZ030010.1:12751797-13041797 GCA_964023405.1 Apodemus agrarius
GTGTTCCCAGAATTTGTGTCTAGATAACGGCCACAGCCCTGCCTGTCCAGGTCCATCTTGCTCCTAAACCCAATTGCTGTCCAGGAAAAAAAACCCAAACTTCTCTCTCGCATTTTACCATGACCACCACCCCCCCAGAGACCCATTTCTAACCTTTAAACTATGTCTCTAACTTGGCAACTGACTGCCAAACCCCACCTCTGCTTTCCTAAATTCGTCTGTTTCCCTAACCCATCTCTGAACTTCCAAGCTCGGCTGTACATCTTAAACCCAATTTTTTCCTTCCCTTAAACTCCATAGCCATAGATCCAGACTTCTGACTCTCAAACTCTTCCTCTAACTCCCCTAAGGTTCCCATCTGCTCCCCGGGTCCTGCCTCTGCTCCTTTGGTCCCAAAGGAGCCTCGCTGAGGGCTGGGGGGGGGTGCTGTTACCTGGGGTGAGGGGCTGGGCCCAGGGAGCGGTGCAGGTGCAGCTGCGTGCCTCCTGCTCACAGCAGCACTTTCTCTACTGAGGCAGCTGATAAGCAGTTCTCATATCCCCCAGCATTGAGATAAACTTTATCTCTGTCAGGAGGGTGATAACTGAGGTGGGGGGTGGGCCCTTGCTTCAGTGGGGGGAGGCAGCCGTGCACCCACCAAAGGTGAGAAGTCCAGAGGCCGACGACGAGGCCTGAGGGAGAATCCCAGGGTGGGTGAGGGGCTGAGGAATTGGTATCAGGAAGCCAACCTGAGACAGTGAGACACAGAGACAATAGGTACAAAAAAAGAGAACTGGGGGTAGGAGACAGAGACACTGAGAGAGAGCTAGAGGCAGAAAACATGCGGAAGATGCAGACTGGGGGGGGGGGGAGGGAGAACTGTGATCACATGAGGAGGAGGAGGGGAGTCCGAAAACGAGGAGGCAGAGATAGAAAGGCAAAAAGGGAAAATAGACAGAGGGAGAATGATGAATCATGGGGAAACGTAGACAAAGAATTAGAGAGAGGGGAAAGGTGAACAGGGTGGGGGGGGTGGGGGGGTGGGGGGGAGGGGCCACTGCCCGAATAGGTAGGGATTCTGAGCTCCAGAAAGTGATGGTAGACACAATCAGGGGCTGTCTTCTCCCCAGCACGGTCCCCGAGCCTGGGCCCAGCCCTTCCCGACCCACCCATGGGCAGAGAAGATGCTATCCTACCCCCAGCGCTCCCTACTAATAGGGCCATCAGCCCGTCTGGGCAGAGGCATGGCTTTTGACTACTTTGCCCTGCCGCCGCGCTGGGCGTAGCAGGGCACACGGAGGGATATAGCAATAGTAAGAATTCGTGGCTCAGAGAAAGAAATGGGAGGAAGAGGCACTGGGAGGCAGAGAGAGATACAGACTGGGAAAGATGGAGAGCCATTCAGGAATGCATAGTCTAGGAGAAATGTATAGTATAGGAGAAAGCAAGAATAACAGGAACACACGGCAAGCTGAGAGAGACACAAAGACACATTTCCTTTATTTCTTTCTTTCTTTTTTTTTTTTTTTTTTTTCGAGACAGGGTTTCTCTGTGTAGCCCTGGCTGGCCTCGAACTCAGAAATCCGCCTGCCTCTGCCTCCCAAATGCTGGGATTACAGGCGTGCACCACCACCACCTGGCCAAAGAAAGAATTTATAAGGATGGGAAGATATTAGAGAAAGATAGACACAGATGGCCAAAGAAGGGGAGGGGGAAGGGAGGGAGGGAGGGAGGGAGGGAGGGAAGGAGGGAGGGGGGGAGAGAGAGAGAGAGAGAGAGAGAGAGAGAGAGAGAGAGATTCACAAAAGCACAGAAAGAGAGGGCAAGAAACACCCTAGATGTTTAGGGAGAGAGTTGTGAGGATAAATTACTTGCTGAATAAAGGACCTGATGTCCAGAACCCATACTGACACGGTCGGTCGCATGCACGTCTGTGGTTTGAGCATAGTTCTGGGGAAATGGGGGGTGCAGGAGACCCACTGAAAGCTCACAGGCCTGTCCTGGTCCACTCAGTGGGAAAACGAGACCCTCTTTAAAAAGGAAATAGGTGGTGAGGACCAACAGCCATGTTTGTCCTCTGACCTCCAGATAGATAGATAGATAGATAGATAGATAGATAGATAGATAGATAGATAGATAGGCAGACAGACAGACTGACAGGGTGCATATGCACACAAAGATAAAATCTTTGTTTTCAAAGGTAAATTCTAGAAGCATAGAAATGTAGGAGAAACACAGAAACACAGTCAGCCCTGAAAGGAAACAGGGAGGGAGAGACCCAGGGAGGCAGAGAGCTAAAGAAATAGCCGTGCAGTGTAGACAGAGGGGAAGGACCAGGGCTCAGCTCTTAGGTATCGCCTTCAATATAGCAGATGGGGAAACTGAGGTCTGGGAGTGGTGAGACTCACAGGTTCCTGAAAACAGACCCTTCTCCCCACCCACCTGTCACTCTTCTCAGAGGAAGCCAGTAGCTTTGGGGTGATTTCAAAAGTTGGGCGGGGATGGCAGAGATAAGCACTGTGGGGGCAGGAGAACTGACCCCCCCATAGGACAGGGAGGAACTAACGGGCCCTCCGTCTGCAGACACAAGTCAAGTGGGGGAGGGGGATAAAGCCGGAAACCACGGGGTTTCTGAGAAAGTCAGATGGCAAGATACAACAGATAGGGATGAAGTTGGGGAGCCCAGAAGGGTGAACCCCAAGCTCCTACAGGAGCTGTCAAGGGGTTCAAGGGATCTTGGTCCTGCATCCTGCCTCTGCAGAAGGAGAGAAAGGAAGGGGAAGAGAGACTAGAAAGAGGAAATGGAGGAGGGGGCCTTGAAGGATGGGAGAAGGAGAAGCGAAGGCTCGCCGGAGGAGGAGAAAGGGGAAGGTTAGGAGGAAAGTAGAGGAGGAAGGGAAGAGGAGACACAGAAAGAGGAAGAGAAATGTGACGCATGAAGAGGAAGGACGGGAGGAAAGAGGCGCGAGGGAAGAGACGAGCGGAGAAAGGAAGGGGATTCAAGACAGTGGAAAGAGGAGAGGGGGAAGGAAAAAGAGGAGGGAAGAAGGAAGCCGTGGAGATGAGGGAGATGGGAGGAGGGAGAGGAGAGGAAGGAGACGAGTGGGGCAACAGGAGGAGACCGGGAAGAGGTCAGATGAAGATGGACAGAAAGGATGATGGAGGAGAGACACAGGGGAGGTGACAGCCTAGGGACGGGGGAAAGGGAAGAGGAGGAAAAGAGTCTGAGAGCGTGAAAGGAGTCTCAGGGCACAGAGGAAGAGAAAGAAAGGAGGGGAGGGGATGTCTGTGTCTCACAACCCTTCCCTTCCTCGCAGGTTAAACCCCCAGTGTCCCCATGGATTTTCCTGGTCTAGGGGCTCTGGGGACCTCAGAACCCTTGCCCCAGTTTGTGGATTCTGCCCTGGTGTCCTCACCATCAGATTCAGCAGGTTTCTTTCCCTCGGGGCCCGAGGCTCTGGAAGCAGCATCCTCTTCCACTTCCCCAAGTGCAGCCTCGGCCGCAGCCACCGCACTGGCCTACTACAGAGAGGCTGAGGTCTACAGACACTCCCCAGGTAAACTGCTGGGTGGCCGCCTTGGCATTGACTGGAAGCTGTCAGGGTTGCCATAGAGATGGTTAGCTAGTTCACAGTTCCTAGGAGGAGGTCATCTTGGAAAGAGATAGAAGCCCTGTGGATGGGTGTACTGCCCCGTGTGCCTTGGAAACACCAGTCCTCTTCTCCGTCTACCATACTGGAGTGAGCACACCGAGAAGCCAGGCTGGAAATAACACACGAAGCTGCCTCCTGTGTTAGTTGACTGGCAGCCTCCCGGTCTCACTCAATCAAAAAGGGATGGAAGGGATTGTCCTTGCTATAGTGACCAGAGGGGACACAGAACTCAGGAGTCACCCAATAGCAAGAGACCGTCGTAGGAAGACCAGAAAGCTAGCAACCATGTTGGGACTGATGATCACCATTTCACTGTGAAAGTAGAACGACCTAAGGTTTATTGCTGGTCTTTCTTTTGCCCCCCTGTTCCACCCCCACCCCACCCCACCCCCGGCAGTCTTTCAGGTGTATCCATTGCTCAACAGTATGGAGGGAATCCCAGGGGGCTCACCTTATGCTAGCTGGGCCTACGGCAAGACGGCGCTCTACCCTGCCTCGACTGTGTGCCCCAGCCACGAGGATGCCCCTTCCCAGGCCCTGGAAGACCCGGATGGGAAGAGCAACAACGCCTTCTTAGAAACCTTGAAGACAGAGCGGCTGAGTCCAGACCTCCTGACCCTGGGGACTGCACTGCCCACATCACTCCCTGTCACCAGCAGTGCTTACGGGGGAGCGGACTTTCCCAGTCCTTTCTTTTCTCCCACTGGGAGCCCTCTTGGCTCGGCGGCGGCGGCAGCGGCGACGGCATATTCTTCCCCCAAGTTTCATGGCAACCTTCCACTGGCCCCTTGTGGTGAGGCTCTCAAAATAAATGAATAAATAAATAAATAAATAAATAAATAAATAAAGGGTCCAGGAGGTTGAGCTGGGGCGGGCAACGTGGCTAAGCTGAGCCTTGCTTCCTTTTCTCTCCATCTACCAGAGGCCAGAGAGTGTGTGAACTGTGGAGCAACGGCTACTCCTCTGTGGCGCAGGGACAGGACGGGTCACTACCTGTGCAACGCCTGTGGCTTGTACCACAAGATGAATGGTCAGAACCGGCCTCTCATCCGGCCCAAGAAGCGAATGGTAAGACAGACCGCGGGCTGCCCTGACACGAGACTTGTTCCTGCCTGAGACATAAGGGACCATCCATCCCTTTCCTAGGAACCCTGCCACCTGCCCAGAACCACAACTCCCATGGGAGGCCTCATGAATGCTGGGCAGGCCCTCTACCAGCGCATTACACCCCCACATCCAGGAATTTTTTTTATAGCTTCCCAAAGGATTCTTATGTTTTGTTTTGGTTTTCCTTTGTTTTGTTTGGTTTTTGTCTGACCGATTGGTTTGGTGTAGTTTTTTGTTTGTTTGTTTGTTTGTTTGTTTGAAATGGGACCTTGCTATAGCTCTGAGTGGCCTGGAATTATGTATACTATACTGGTTTTTAATTTGCTATGGTCCTCCTGTCTCTGTCTCTTGAGTGCCAGGGTTACACCCCTGTCTTCCTCCAAGACATTCTGATACGTGGTCAAAGTCTAAGACTAGAGATAGAAGTCTCGCATAGATGATAGGTGGCGCTCGCCTTCAATCCCAGCACTTGGGACACAGAGGCAGGCGGATCTCTTGTGAGCTCCAGTTCCACCCTGGTCTACAGAGCAAATTCCAAGATAGCCAGGCTACACAGTGAAACCCTGTCTCAACAGACAGATACCATAGATCCATTCATGCATACATAGATGGACGGATGAATAAACTTATCCCAGATAGGAACCATTTCCTTCAATATGACTCTCACTTCTCAGGCCCTGTAAGACCCTGCCCCTGACTCCTCCCTTCCCCGAGCACTAATCTCCTGTCCTCTTGTCCCTCAGATTGTCAGCAAGCGGGCAGGCACCCAATGCACTAACTGCCAAACGACCACCACGACCCTGTGGCGGAGGAATGCCAGCGGAGACCCCGTGTGCAACGCCTGCGGCCTCTACTTCAAGCTCCACCAGGTGTGCTCTCCTTCACACCACTTCCTGTCCGCAGGGCTCCTCCCTCACCCACGGCCCCATCTCCCTTTCCACGGCTTCCACCTCAAGCCTCCTTCCTTCCATCTCTCTCTCCTCCTTGCCACCCCCGCTACCTTTCACCCCCATGCTCTGAGCCTTGGCTACCTCTTCCCAGCATGGGAGGACATTCTGAGCTGAGATCAGGACCACACAGAAGCCCAGGTTTCCCTTCCCTAGCCCACCTTGGGAATATTACTCTAGCCATTGAACTAATTCCCCCTTCTTTAAAAAAAAAAAAAAAAAGTGGTGTTAAGAGGCTGTCCCTGGAAGCCAGGCATGGTGGCGCACGCCTGTAATCCCAGCACTCGGGAGGCAGAGGCAGGAGGATTTCTGAGTTCGAGGCAGCCTGGTCTACAGAGTGAGTTCCACGACAGCCAGGTCTACACAGAGAAACCCTGTCTCGAAAAGCCAAAAAAGAGGCTGTCCCTAGCCAAGATATATGGGCACAAAGGTCTGGAGTTGCTAACCCTGTGCTCTCCCTCTCTGCAGGTGAATCGCCCGCTGACCATGAGGAAGGATGGAATCCAGACGAGGAACCGCAAGGCGTCTGGAAAGGGGAAAAAGAAGCGAGGGTCGAGTCTGGCGGGGACAGGAGCAGCTGAAGGGCCAGCTGGTGGCTTCATGGTGGTAGCCGGTAGCAGCAGCAGTGGGAATTGTGGGGAGGTGGCCTCTGGCTTGACACTGGGCACCACAGGTACTGCCCACCTCTACCAGGGCCTGGGACCTGTGGTGCTGTCAGGGCCCGTCAGCCATCTTATGCCTTTCCCTGGACCTCTGCTGGGATCGCCTACCACCTCCTTCCCCACCGGTCCTGTGCCTACGACCAGCAGCACCAGTGTAGTAGCCCCACTCAGTTCCTGAAGGCACACGGGATGGCCTTGACCCCGTGGCAGAGGAGATGCCCCCCACCCCCCCCTTTTTTGGAGACAGGATCTTCTGTAGCTATGTAGCTAGGAACTATGTAGCTAAGGGTGACCCCAAATTAATTTCCCATTCTCCTGCCTCTACCTCCAAGTCCTGAGACTAAAGGCATGTATTGCCATGTCTGACATTTCCCTTTGTTTTAGTTTTGTTTGGTGGTTTTGGTTTTGGTTTGTTTTGAGACAGGGTTTCACTATGTAGCCGAGGCTGGTTTTGAATTCCCCATGTAGTCCAGACTAAGCTTGAGATCCTCCTGCCTCAGCTCCCGAGTGCTGGCATTACGGGCATACCTGCCTTTTCTCCCTCTTAGAGCCATCAATCAGCCTTGACAGCCCAACCATCTCCTTGCCCCGAACCCTCAACGATTTTGTAAAATGAAACCATCAAAGACCTGAACCTGGAGATATGCGCTGGTATTTGGCTAAATAAATGTCAGTGTCAAGGGGCGTGGTGTCTGTGGCTCTCTGATGACAGTATCCGAATGACATAGATGACTACTGGGTGAGGGTGCAGGAAGAATACGTCACAACTGAAAATCATGACGCACAAACGGAAGCGTGTATTTGCAGTCTTGTGGACGGCATCCAGGGGGCGATATCCATATGCCACTGTATGACTGGCTAACTGTGGCCGAGGTGGGAAGAGATGGCAGGGTGTCACCGAGCTGCCGGGGAACAGCACGTGGGGCTGTGTGTGCAATGACAGGTGAGGGGACAGGGAAGGCTGCAGAGGTGTGCTTCTGCACGACTCTGGGCTAGCGTTGACACAGCGAGACTACACACGAACTGGACACAAACTCGGATGACCAAGGACCTTTGAAACACTGAGCAAGATCTGAAGTGATAGGGTTGTCATGAAATCAAGGCCATCAAGGGCTACACAGTGAATGATGTGTATGATGTGTGTGTGTGTGTGTGTGTATACACACACATATATATACATATGCACACACACATACATACATACATATATACATATATACGTGTGTGTATGTGTATATGTATTATATATATATATATATATATATATATATATATATATATTTGGTTTTTTCGAGACAGGGTTTCTCTGTGTAGCCCTGGCTGTCCTGGAACTCACTCTGTAGACCAGGCTGGCCTCGAACTCAGAAATCTGCCTGCCTCTGCCTCCCAAGTGCTGGGATTAAAGGCGTGCACAACGACCGCCCGGCCACATATATATTCATATGTATATACACATACACATATACATATATGCCTGGCCCCGAAAGAAGCTCAGCCCCTCAGCTCTCACACCTTGCACACACCCCTTATCTGAATAGCAGGTCTACTCAGAACTGCTGTTACATAAGGTTCCTGGCCTTATCTTCAGAAGAGACCCCAGGGTCACACCCTCATAGGAGCAGTTGCCCTGACTGATGCAGGAAGCACAGGCTAGCCCTGAGACCCTATAGAACTAGACCTCTTGTTTAGGCTTGTAAACTCCCTCTCCCTCCCTCCTCCTCTCATCCTCTCCCCCTCTCCCCTTTTCTCTCTCTCCCCCTCCCTGTCTCTCCTTCTCTCCCACTCTCCTCTCCTTTGCACTCATGCAGCCCGAGTTGGCCTCATGCGTGCCATGCAGTTCAAACTTCCGTCTTGTTGATTTGTTTTCCTTGATTCACTCTATGTGACCCAGGCTGGCTTGCTGCTCAGTAAGTATCCCATATTCTGGCCTTGGACTCATGGCAATCCTCCTGCCTCAGCCTCGCAGGTGCTGAGACTTCAGGCATGAGCCACTGCACCTGGAAGGGAGGAGGCCCTCCTGATCTGGAGGGGAGCAGCAATCCCCACCTTCACCCATTCCGGGACCTCTGAGCACAGGCGGTAAGGGTGCCTGTACCACCCAGCCATGCTCTTCAGTGTGAGCATCAACCTCCCCGGCCGTGTCTGGACCTCAGGCAGGTACGTCCCTGTCATACCGCTGGGCTGCCTCTCTGCCCGCCACGAAGCATTTTAAATACAGCCCACTTGTGATAGACCGATTTCTGACCTTTACAGATCTGACTTTTCTCTACAGAAATTTCCATTCTCACCGGCCCCGGGCACTCTGACCCTGTGTAGAAGCTCTTGCTTTCAATGTCAGCAATAAGCCCTGACCACTACCTGGCACAACAATCCTGAATTTCCCACCAACCCGGGATCCAACTTGTAACACAGATTTGTTGTTTAGAACTTGTTCAAAAAGTCCCTTTTTAGCTGGGGATATTGATGTTTGACTGTAATCCCAGCACTCAGGTGGCAGAGGCAGGCAGATCTCTATGGATACAAGACCAGCCTGCTCTAGGCCAGCTAGGGCTACATAGTGAGACCCTGTCTCAAAACAAAAAGGCAGAGGGTGTTAGAGAGATGGCTCAGCAGTCCAGAACACTGGCTACTCTTCCAGATGATCCAGGTTCGATTCTCAGCACCCACAAGTACCTTTAACACCATTTCCAGGGAATTTGAGGCCCTCTTCTGGTCTTCATTACCAGGCATGCACATAGAGTACAGACATACAGACAGGCAAAACACCATACACATAAAATGAATTAATTTGTTGATTGCAAAAAAGCCAGCTTGGTCTACTATCAGAAATAATAGCAGGGTTACCTGTGTTGACTCTACTTTGGGCCCTGCCAATCTTATTTAAGAACCATGGCTTCACCTGGCACAAGACCTCCTGTGTACTGCACGGCTGCCATGTGATAATACCTCACAAGGCTCCTCGTCCTGACCTTACAAGAAGCCAGACCTTCCAACTGCATGAGGACATCTTGGACCAATGCAGAAAATACTTTTTCTGAACCTCAACAGAAACTCTTCTCTCCTTTACAGAAATCTTCTTTTTCTAGAAACTTGACTCTCTCTAGGAAGGGTCTCCTATCAAGAATGGAGCTCACTGAAAGAGTACTTGCCAAGAATGTGCAAGATCATGGGTTGCAAAGAAAAGTCACGGGAGCGGTTAACAGTGTTAATTACTAGAATCAATAGTATAAACCACAGGACTGGTTAGCAGTGTTAATTTCTAGAATCAATAGTATAAACATTTAAGCAAGAAGCCTTTGAAAGGCCTGAGGACCTATATCACAGTTGACAGCATGTTTGCCTAAGCCCTGACTTCAATCTCCAGCACCACACGAAGCACAGAAAGCACAGACAGGCATGGTGGCAAACGCCTGTAATTCCAGGACTTGAGACAGAAGAAGCAAGAGGAGGATCAGAAACAGAACTTTGAGTTCTCTGAAGCTAGCCCGGCCATGGCCTTTATCCTAAAAGGCTTGCTTTAATCTGTATGGGTCTCCAATGTCTTGTTTCATGCTGTGTTTTTGAAAGAGTTTCTCTGTGTCCTAGAACTCCATCAGTGGACCAGGCTGGCCTCGAACTCCGAGATCCATCTGCCTCTGCCTCCTGAGTGCTGTGATTAAAGGAATGCGCCACTGCCCTGGCCCCTTGGGCCCACTGTCTTGAATTAACAAAAGAAACAGGAACCCAGAACAGGTCTTGAAAGTAACCACAGTCCAAACTCTGCACGAGACTGGATGATTCCCAGCGGCACCTTCACCCTGAGCTGTAGAGAAACTCTTTGCCCTTAAACTCAATGGGAACCTTTTGCCAACCTTTTTAGAGGGCCCTAAGGAATGCATCAATATGAAAACACCAAAACGGTCCTGTTCTTGTTAAATAATCCATATTCCACTCTGGGCATAATGGCACATACCTGAAGTCCAAACCACTTGGCTTCTGGGTTTTGTTGTTATTGCTTATAGGGCCAGAGATGCAACCCAGGGTCTCACATGACCTAGGTAAAACACTAGCAGTAACTACATCTCCAGGTATAAGATGTCTTCTCTTTTCTCTCCCTCCCTTCCTCCCTCCCATTCTTCCTTCTAGTATATGCTGGGTAAATTACATGCAAAGCTGCATCTCTAGTTCATGTCCTAGCTACTCAGGAGACTGAGGCAGAAGGATTCCAGAGGCAAAGAATTTGAGGCTAGCCTGGACAATGCGGTGAGATTTCACTTCTTGTAAAACAAAACCACGGCTAAGGTACATCAGTTAGTAAAGTGCTTGCCTTACAAAGACCAGGACTTCAATTTGATCCCCAGGACTTGGGTAAAACAAGTCATCTTGGACTTGTTTTACTGACTTGTTTTACCCAAGCATGCTTCCAATCCCAGTACTGATGGAAACAGGCA
The DNA here is from genome assembly GCA_964023405.1 of Apodemus agrarius. Taxonomy (NCBI): domain Eukaryota; kingdom Metazoa; phylum Chordata; class Mammalia; order Rodentia; family Muridae; genus Apodemus; species Apodemus agrarius. The sequence continues at coordinate 12,762,576 of OZ030010.1, forward strand.
AACCCCTGGGGCTCCCTGGCAAACCCACATATCCGATTTAAGGAATCCGCAGCCAGTGAGAGAAACTATCATAAGAATGGTGGCGCACGCCTGTAATCCCAGCACTTGGGAGGCAGAGGCAGGTGGATTTCTGAGTTGGAGGCCAGCCTGGTCTACAGAGTGAGTTCCAGGACAGCCAGGGCTACACAGAGAAACCCTGTCTCGAAAAACCAAAAAAAAAAAAAAAGAATGTGCTGTGTCTGGGAAACAACACCTGTAGTTGTGCACTGGGTTTTACATACATGCGCATTACCTCTACACACATACACACATACACCAACACATTCACATGCATGCCAGGAAAAAAAAAAGGACACCTAAGTCACGATGTGAACTGCCATAAACATCTGCCTGGAACCTGCAGTAGAACCTTCAGCTTGTCATGTACAGGATTTCTCTTCCCAGGCACTTGGTTCCAATGCTATACAGAAACACCTGGAGTTTTTCTTTTTTTAAATTATCGTCCGACCAAACTTTGGGATATATATATATATTTTTCTTTTTCTTTTTTTAAAAAGATTTATTTATATGTTTTATAAGTACTCTGTAGCTGTCTTCAGATACTCCAGAAGAGGATGTCAGATCTCATTACGGATGGTTGCGAGCCACCATGTGGTTGCTGGGATTTGAACTCAGGACCTTTGGGAGAGCATTCAGTGTTCTTAACTGCTGAGACATCTCTCCAGCCCCTTTATATTGGTTTTTCAAGACAGGGTTTCTCTGTGTAGTCCTGGCTATCCTGGAACTCACTCTGTAGTCCAGGCTGGTCTTGAACTCAGAAATCTGCCTGCCTCTGCCTCCCAAGTGCTGGGATTACAGGCGTGCGCCGCCACCGCCTGGCTCTTTGGGATATTTTTACACTAGCCTGTCCCTGTGGGTTGTAAGGAATGCCCATGTGGTGAATTATTTTATGTTGGGCACAAAGGTTTTTAAGTGCAGCGGAGGTAAAGCAAGAGCATGCTTTTTCTTGCAGCAGCAGGGATGGTCCGCAGATGCAAATGTCTGCGCCAGATAGAATGTCTTTAGAAGCATCCCCTGTGTGAGTAGAGCAGAGGTAAACGGGAACAGATAGAAACAGAAGCATGCGTGAATTTCTTTCTCCCAAAAAAAGAGACACGAAGCCAGGTTTGGTGGCGCACGCCTGTAATCCCAGCACTTGGGAGGCAGAGGCAGGCGGATTTCTGAGTTTGAGGCCAGCCTGGTCTACAGAGTGAGTTCCAGGACAGCCAGGGCTACACAGAGAAACCCTGTCTTGAAAAAAAAAAAAAAGACACGCGTAACATCTATCTGGCAAAGGACAGTGGTCCATAACCCTAACCCTCTGGGCTAAAGCCATCATACATGACACCTGGCTTATTATAGTGTGAGCCTCTGGCTTGACCAACTACTGAAAGCCACTCTTCTGGCTTTAATATAAATCTGTAAAGAAAAAAAGTGCCTCCACATCCTTCCCTCTTCCTCAACGATGTCTCAAAGGGTTTTTGTTTGTCTGTTTTGTTTTTCCCTAGACAAGATTTTTCTATGTAACAGCCCTGGCTCTTCTGGACCTCACTCTGTAGACCAGGCTGGCCTTGAACTGATCTTCGCCTCCTGAGTGCTTGGATTAAAGGAGTGCACCACCACCACCACCGAGAATAGCTCCAAATTTACCAGCTAATAGAGTCATTCTCCTGAGACCAGACAGGAAACACATACTTGAACCTATAGTGAAATTCTTACCTTTGCAGTAAAAGAATTCCTGTCCCAGGGTTGGTGGTGTAACTCAGTAGCAAAGTACTTGTGTAGCGTGTTTGAGTCCTTGGGGTCCCCCATCCCCATCCCTGCATAAAAGAAAACATGTCAGTCACTGTGATTTGAAATCAATAGAACGATTTTTTTGAGATTCATTTTGAATTATATGCAGAAGCGCCGTCTATCACTTCTAGGTCTGGGCCACAAAAGCTTCTCATGGGAACTCCCACTCTCCCTCCCCACCAACGTCATTTTGAGAACTCCAAGGACACAGAGGAAAGTAGTCACAAAATGAAAAATTTCTGGGTCCATGAATTAGCAGCAGGAAGCATTCTGATCGGGTTTTAGACGAGAAGGAAGAACTATTTACTTGTTGTACTGGCTGGGTTTGCCCCATAATTTCTTTCTTTTTAATCACATTATATCCCTATCTGCAGCACACACTGCTGTTCTTAGTGGTTAGCCCATGGTACTGGCATCTCCAAAGCTGCTAGGGTCTTGCACTACAGTCGAGCTGCATTTTTACCAATAGGCTCTCTTCATGGCGCCAAGCGTCAACGTCTCTCCATGACCCCATCAATCCTGGGGCTTCATTTGCTATTGAGGCTTCCTTTTCAGCGTCTCCCGGCTCTCACGGTGCCGAGCCTCAGCTGCTCTCCATGAGCTCTTTACGCCTTCAAACCAGTCCCACCTGGGTGACTCTTGCACCGCCAAGTTCAGCTGATAGCGCAAGGGACAGACTTGGCTGCCTCTGGAACACAGCTTTTCTGTGCTGTCAGGAAAGACTTCCCAAGATTTCCCCTCCACAATGCTGGTCTCCTCCTCCTTTTCCTTCTTTCTTTCTTTCCTTCCTTCCTTCCTTCCTTCCTTCCTTCCTTCCTTCCCTCTTCCTCCTTGTTTTTTTTTCCCTCTGTCTGTCCTGGAACTCACTCTGTGGACCAGGCTGGCCTCAAACTCAAGAGATCAACCTGCCTCTGTCTCCCTAGTGTTGGGATTAAAGGTGTGTGCCACATCCACCTGGTGTTAAAATATTTATTTATTTATTTATTTATTTATTTATTTATTTATTTATTTATTTTTTGAGACAGGGTTTCTCTGTGTAGCCCTTGCTGTCCTGGAACTCACTCTGTAGTCCAGGCTGGCCTCGAACTCAGAAATCCGCCTGCCTCTGCCTCCCAAGTGCTGGGGTTACAGGCATGCGCCACCACGCCCAGCAAGATTTTTATTTTTGTGGAGCTGTGTTTGCTGCTCTCTCTCTCTCTGTTTTTTTTTTCTTTTCTTTTTTTTTTTTTTTCGAGACAGGGTTTCTCTGTGTAGCCCTGGCTGTCCTGGAACTCACTCTGTAGACCAGGCTGGCCTCGAACTCAGAAATCCGCCTGCCTCTGCCTCCCAGAGTGCTGGGATTACAGGCATGCGCCACTCCCATCCCCACCCCACCCCCACCCCCGCTTGCTGGTTTCTTCTTAATCACCATTAATTTCTCATCTCCAGCTGTGCAGAACTGAATCTCCCAGCAAAGCAAAGGGTTTGCTTAAGCCGTTCTGCTACCTTGTTAAATCTTCCACCCCCAACTGACCAGAACCATAGAATATTAATTCAACATATCAAGTGACCCCAGTAGTGTCTTTAAACTCCTTTCTTGTCACTTCACAAGCTAGGTCTCTCTCCTTGGCATTGCTCTCAAAAGCCTCATCTTCCAACCTTTTACACAACAGCTCATCAAGCACTGAACGCCTTTCCCAAAACACCACGGTCAGGGTTGTCACAGCAACGGCCGGCTCCGCAGACCAACTTGAATGAGGTAGGGTTACTATGGCTGTGAAGAAACACCATGACCAAAAGCAGTCCGGGGAGGAAAGGGTTCTTTTCCCTCACAAGCTCCACATAGCAGCGCATCATTAAAAGCTGTGAGGACAGGAACTCACAGGAACCTGGAGGCAAGAGCAGATGCAGAAGCCAGGAAAAGGTGCTAAGTAAGGAATTGTTCCTCAAGACTTGCTCAGCCTGCTTTCTTAAAGAACTCAGGACCACCCGGCCCAGGAGTGGCGCCATCCACACAATAGGCCTATCAATCCCTAATGCCTCAGGAGAGGCCTGAAATACCAGCTAGAACAATAGACCATTGACCATCCAATGGCAGAGAGGCTTCAGTTAGCACCTGATAGGAGCAGATAGAGACCTGCAGCCAAACTTTAGGCAGCTGTGGAAACCCCAAGGAAGAGGGGGAGGACAGGCTGTAGAGGTCAGAGGAGTCAAGCATTCCATGAGAACACTGCCCACAAAATCAACTAAGCAGCGCTCAAGGACACTGAAGCAACAACCGCAGACGGACAGAGTCCACTCGGTACTCTGCAAATGTTATGGTTGGGTAGCCTGGTCTTCTTGTGGGGACTCCTAAGAGTGGGAGCAGGGGCTGGCTCGGACATTTTTTTTTGCCTGCTTCAGGGTTGCCTGCCTTGTCCAGCCTTGATAGGAGGGTTTGTGCCTTGTCTTTTTTTTTTTTTTAAGATTTATTTATTTATTATATGTGAGCACACTGTAGCTGTCTTCAGACACTCCAGAAGAGGGCATCAGATCCCATTACGAATGGCTGTGAGCCACCATGTGGTGGCTGGGATTTGAACTCAGGACCTCTGGAAGAGCAGTCGGTGCTCTAAACCGCTGAGTCATCCCTCCAGCCTGAGAAGTACTAGTTTTAAATTGTTGAACTAGAGGGATGCCTTGATTTCCAGCACCCACATCGAAGGGCTCATAAACACTTCTAACTCCACCTCTGGGAAGGCACTGACATACACACAGGCAAAACACAGGAAATATGCTGGCCATAATGGCGCATGCTTTTAATCCAGCACTCTGGAGACTTGGGGGTGGTGGTGCAGGGGCTAGGGCAGAGGCAGAGGCAGGTGGATCTCTGTAAGTTTGAGGCCAGCCTGCTCTACATACTTAGTTCCAGGATAGGTGGGATTGCATGGCGAGACCCTGTCTCAAAAAAATAAGTAAACAAGTAACAGAGGAAGATGGAGGCCATCTTAGCTGTTCGTGGAGCCAGATCTGCACTGGCCTTTGGGCCGGAGGCTCTCACCCCAGACTGGGAAAACCAAGAACTCTCCACAGGGACCACGATCAATCGTGGCTGTGCAATTTAATGGGGGCGTGGCTCTAGAAGCAGACTTCAGAACAACCACTGGGTTGTACATCGCCAATTGAGGGGCTTGACGAGCTGACTCCTATCCACGGCTGCCGCTCAGGCTCAGCAGCTGATCCCCAAGCAGTAGCTGACTGCTGTCACTTACCAGCTTGGTTTCCACAGTATTGAACTGAACGCGCCTCCACTAGTACACGTGGTCGCCGGTCTCTTTAAGGAGATCTGTTACCGGTACAGAGAAGATCTGATGGTAGGAATCATGATTGCTGGGACCCTCAAGAAGGAGGGCAGGTGTACTCTGTCCCCATGGGAGGTAAGACAGTCCTTTGCCATCGCAGGCTCCTGGAGCTCACACATCTACGGCTATGGGGACGCTTCCTATCTGGAAGGCATGACCGAGGACCAGTGTCTGCAGTTCACTGCCAATGCTCCTGCTTTGGCTACGGAACGCGATGGCTCCAGTGGAGGAGTGAGCCGCTGGGCGGCCATTCAAGGGTCAGGGGTAGGGTGGCAGGTGCTTTTGGGAGACCAGATCCCCAAGCTCACCACTGCCATTTTGCCACCTCCCTGAAGCCTAGTATTCTAGGGTGTACTAAAGGATATCCATACTGCCACAAAAGCTAATAAACACTTTGTTAAAGAGAAAAAAAAAGACTTTTTTTTTTTTTTTTTTTTTTTGGTTTTTTGAGACAGGGTTTGTCTGTGTAGTCCTCCTGGCTGTCCTGGAACTCACTCTGTAGACCAGGCTGGTCTCAAACTCAGAAATCTGCCTGCCTCTGCATCCCAAGTGCTGGGATTAAAGGCGTGCGCCGCCACTGCCCAGCAACAAATATAATTTTAAAAAACAGATGGTTGTTGCTGGTTTTGTAAGCGAGATTAACTAGGCACAGTGGTGCCCAGCTACTCAGAAAGTGGAGACATGAAGAGCCCTGGAGAAAGAAGGTGGCTCTTGCGTCTCTTATCCTCTCACTCTCTTAGCTTCCTTCTTGCCCTCTTGGGCTCTCCTCCCCTGCCCCCTCTCTCCACATGGTCATGGCCAGCCTCTGTTTCTCTGCTCTCTCCCTCTCTCTGCCTTTCTCTGCTTCTACTACCCTCTAAACCCCCTCTCCATGCCCTAAATAAACTCTATTCTATGCTAAAAAAAAAAGAAAAGAAAAGAAAAGAAAAGAAAAGAAAAGAAAAGAAAAGAAAGAAAGTGTATCATAAAGATTAAAGGGGGGGGCAGGCTGGAGAGATGGCCCAGTGGTTAAGAGCACTGACTGCTCTTCCGAAGGTCTCTGAGTTCAAATCCCAGCAGCCACATTGTAGCTCACAACCATCTGTAATGGTATCTGACGCCCTCTTCTGGTGTGTCTGAAGATAGCTACAGTAAACTTACATATAATAATAAAATAAATCTTAAAAGTTTATTTAAAAAAAGATTAGCCGGGTGGTGGTGGCGCACACCTTTAATCCCAGCACTTGGGAGGCAGAGGCAGGTGGATTTCTGAGTTCGAGGCCAGCCTGGTCTACAGAGTGAGTTCCAGGACAGCCAGGGCTACACAGAGAAACCCTGTCTCAAGAAAACCAAAAACAAAAGAACAACAACAAAAAAAAATTAGATGTGGCTGCAAAGCCTAAACTATTTGCAATATTAGCTTTTATAAAGTTTACAGAGCCCTGTTGTACAGGACCTTTTCTGATTGTACGGGAAAGTGTGACTTCACTGTTTATACCAATCTTTATTTTTTTAAAGATTTGTTTATTATTATATCTAAGTACACTGTAGCTGTCTTCAGACACTCAAGAAGAGGGCGTCAGATCTCATTACAGATGGTTGTGATCCACCATATGGTTGCTGGGATTTGAACTCAGGACCTTTAGTAGAGCAGTCAGTGCTCTTAACCGCTGAGCCATCTCTTCAGCCCTACACCAATGTTTACTCTTAGGCGAGCATCACCCTCCCAGAATGTTTTTTAATGTATTTTTACTTTCCTTAGTGTATGCAGATTTAGCTAGCCCTTAAGGCAAAAGTTGTGCAGAGAACGAGGAGGGATGAAAGCGGCATTTACAAGAGGCTCAGAGAGGGTCTGGCTACTGGATTATGGGACTGTCAATCTATTTGCTAGTTAGTGATGCAGAACTCCAGAAGGTTTCTTTCTGGTCTCAGCCTACAGGGCTTTAGGAAATGGTGTCCTTGAGAGGGGGAGATCAGGCGTGCGCCACCACTGCCCGGCAGGATGGGTGTCTTAAAGAGTCACAGGGACAATTTTGCTCCTTGGTCCACCACATGCTGTTTGATTACTCGGTGGAAGGGGACGGGTAGGTTGAGCAGGATCCTGTTAAGGAGCCGTCTTTCCCAAGTCTATTCTGGCCTTGGTCCTAGTATCTGGATTGTCCAGGTAAGGAAACAGGACATAACTGTGACGTGTCCAAGATCTAAATCTAAGTCCTCCCATGTGTTATCTACCGAGCAGCCTTACAATTCGAACTACTTCACAAAAAGTCGGGCTTTCTGACATAGTGAACCACTTAGACCCCACCCCTGCCCCTTCCAGTCCCCTACTCACTTCCGCTGCAGAATGTTAATAGCTAACCTTTGGGGATGCTTCTTGCGTATATACCATCGGAGTGACTAGTAGCTCAGAAAATTATCAACATTTACCATCACACTCATTTTGGCTGCCACCAGCCAAAGTCTATTATTAGCGTTTATCTCGAACCAGTCACCCGCAGGCGCGAGCTACGTCATCGCCAAACGCAGCTCCGGTATCTCGGAGAAGACGTCTCTTCCGAACATCCTAGCTTCTTTGATTTGCTCTCGAATCACTGCACAACACAAGTGATGCGGATCCGTAGGTCTCCTAGAATGACTAGCCTGGAATTGAGAATGGCAGCCATAGCAATCGGAACAACAGCCGCGGTGGATGCGGGGGTGGGATGTGTGTGTGTGTGGAAGGGGGGGTTGTTAGCGCTAGGGGCAGATCCGGGTCTCGAACTAGGGAGTAGCACACCACGCAGGCGCAGTACGATCGGTTCCACGGGCTTGCTCGCGAGAGGTGTGGTTTGCGCCTGAAGCGTGTGGGCGGACTAAGACTCGTGTTGTGGGCGGGCAAAATGGAAACGCTCAGCCCAATGGAAAAGAAGAGATCAGGTGCCTGGGGCCACACAGGTCGCCGGGAATTTGGCGGCGCGAGCCAAGGGCGGAGTTTGGAAGGGGGCGGTGCTCAGTAAGTAGGGACGGAGGGATTGGCCAGCGTCGACGGCTGGGCGGGACTTGGGCGGAGGCTTGGAACGGGCAGAGGGAGCTCGGTTAAACGGTAGGCGTCTGGGAAGGGGGTGGGGTCTGAAGGATTCTGATCGAAAGGGGCAGTCCTCTGAGCAGCAGGGCAAGGGGAAAAAGCTCGAAGCGAGATCTGCGAGAGTGGAAGGTGCTGGTGCTGGTTCGGCCCTACAGGAGGTGGAGTTGAGTGAGTCTTTCAGGGTCCTGCCGAGGCTGCGGCAGCCCGGTCTGGCGGACTAGAAAGGTGGGTGGTTTATCTGGGGAGATAGGCTGAAGCGGGCAGGTTGCAGAAGCCAAGCGTTCCGGGCGCAGATTAGAGGTATGAAAGGATGTGGGAAGTGGAGGGGTGGGGGGGGGCGGTGATTGGAAAGGGCAGGCCCTAGAAGAGCCTGATTGAGCCTGGGGTTCCCTCGTTTAGTGAATGGGCAAAATGAGGAAACAGAATCGGATAAAAGCTGCGAGGTCCAGGGGGAATGGACAGGACCAGGTTTCCTCTAGCAGAAGATGGCCTTGGGGGGCGGGGTTTAGAAGGCTCGGGAATGGAACGGGGTGAAGGCTGCGATCTAGAATAGGGGGCGGGGCCTGGGAAGAGCCTGGGATGTGGGGTCCTCTAGACACTCCAGCCGCTTCACTACCTACTACACCTTTGCTAGAGCCGTACCAGGAGAGAAGGCTTTTCAGCCATGACCTCCACCGGCCAAGATACTTCTACCAGGCAGCGAAAGAGTAGGCACAATCCACCGTCGCCCCTTCAGGACTCCAGCGCCACATTGGTGAGGCCCCAGACCTGCCCTGATGTGGGGGTGGAGGACGAAGCCAGCCAGCCATGTCTAGACTCTGATTTTTTTTTTCCTCTCTGATTGGCAGAAGCGTGGTGGCAAGAAGTGTGCTATACCTCACTCCAGCCCCAATCTAGCGGAGGTAAAGAAGAAAGGCAAAATGAAGAAGCTCAGTCAGCCAGCTGAGGAAGACCTAATCGTGGGGCTTCAAGGGCTGGTGAGAGAGACCTGGCTGTTGGCCTTCTTTACCAAACAAAACAGTCATTTCCCCCCCCCCCAATCCCATATTGTGGTAGGTGCTTTCTCTGATTGTAGTAGTCCTGAGTGAATCTGTGTTTCTTCTTTTCCCATGCAGGATCTGCACCCTGAGACGAGAGTACCGGTTGGTACCGGATTGGTGTTTGATGAACAGCTAAATGACTTCCACTGCCTTTGGGATGACAGGTGAGACTGTGACATTGTCCCCAGACTAGACATTTTCCACAGTTGCCCCTCTCTCCCCACAGACTGGAAGCAGGTGATTGAGGGAGGTGGGTGGGGATTATTCTAGAAAGAGTTCTCTTTTAAGCCTGTAAACAGTTACTGAGTGCCCACTGTGTGCCAAGAGTTAGTGATATATGTGACTAACATACAAAAGCCCCTTCTCAGTGGACTGGTGAGTATGCCGGGAGATCATTAAACACCCACCAATGGGATAAACTATTCGATGAAGACGAAATGATTGGGAAATCCATGTGGTTTTGCTTTGAGACAGAATCTGTCTCTATAGTCTAGGCTATCCTGGGACTCACTATGTAGTCTACGTCAGCCTCAAACCTTCGATGAGCCTCCAGTCTTAGCTGCTTGAGCTCTGAGATGTGCAGGCATGAGCTCCTACACTTGGCTGGAAGGGATTGTTAGAGGGCCCGGGCCTAGCTAGCTTGAGCCTTTCTTAAGAATGAGACACGTAGCTGGGCGGTGGTGGCGCACGCCTGTAATCCCAGCACTTGGGAGGCAGAGGCAGGTGGATTCCTGAGTTCGAGGCCAGCCTGGTCTACAGAGTGAGTTCCAGGACAGCCAGGGCTATACAGAGAAACCCTGTCTCGAAAAATAAAATAAAATAAACAAAAAAAACCCCAACAACAACAAAGAATGAGACATGTATGCTGAAATACACCTCCCCTTTGTTTTACTTTTCAAAGGAATCTGTTTATTCTTTTTGGTTCTATCTTCAAAATATATTCACTATCTGACTTCTTCCCACTGGTTCCCTGCTTCCGGCCTCCATTTTGAGATGACGTTTCCTTTCTTAAAATACTTGTAAGGCCAGAGCTTTGCTCTTGAGGAAAAGTCAGAGTTCTTTATCCTGGCCTCTAAGGTTCCACGTGATTTGGCTTCCTGTCACCCTTTGTGACCTGTTCCGCCAGGCCTCTCCCACGCTAGCCGCCTTCTCTTCTTTCAGCGTGCCAGGCCCCCTCTAGCCTTGGGTCTTTACCCTTGACTGATTCCTCTTTCAATTTTCACAGCTCTGGAGGCTCACAGAAGCCTTTGACCGGCCCCTACCTCTCTCACATCTGTTCTTAGCTAGTTTACTAGCCGCTGCCATTGTCTGTTAATCATTACACTGATATTTACAAATATAGTAGCCATCTCCCCCATCCCTAACTCACCATGTCAAGAGGCTCTCTTTATGGTACATTTGTTGAGGATACAGCAGTAAACAATGCTGCCTTCAAAAGAAACCAATAGAGGTGACCTCTGCAGTGAGAGCGGAAGGCACTCAGGTGGGAGGGAGAGGAAGGTTTGACTGGAAGGAGCGCTTCCATTTGGAATACAGTAGCTAGGGGAGGCACTGCTAACCTTTGAGCAAAGACACAAGGGGGGTGGGGAGGCTAAAGGACCGAGGCGTGAGTCATCCTGCAAGAGTTCCAGGCATGAGAGACAGTTGAAGTCCTCAGGCCTAACTGAAGGGAATGCGCTTATTGAAGACCAAGGAGCGTTGCCAGGGCAACAAGGTGAAAGAGGAGGGGTGTGGTAAGAAAGAACCAAGCTAGGGCTGGGGACAGATTCAGCTTCAGCCTTCTGCGTGTGATGAAAAGGTTGGCTTCCGCTAGGAACAGAATCAGAGCTACAAAAGGGTTTTGAGTAGAATTCCAGCCGCTGGCTGCAGTATCCAGGAGGGGCTGGGGGAGTCAGTGGAGAAGTAGGGAGGCTCTGGTCAAGTTGATGAAGCAGCCGGCTCTGACTGGAGGGCCCGATGGCATGAGTGGTAGTGGGGAGGAAGGTATAAGACTTCCGAGGGTTGGAGAGATGGCTCAGTGGTTAAGAGCACTGACTGCTCTTCCAAAGGTCTTGAGTTCAAATCCCAGCAACCACATGGTGGCTCACAACCATCCGTAATGAGATCTGATGCCCTCTTCTGGTGTGTCTGAAGACAGCTACAGTGTACTTACATATAATAATAATAAATAAATCTTTAAAAAAAAAAAAGACTTCCGAAATGACAAAGAGAGGCCACTGATGTTGTGGGTAAGGGCTGGGCAGCTATGGGAGGGTGGGTGGCAGATGGGACGAGCGCAGACATGCTCCCTAGCGGTTTTGCCTCTCTGTGTATATGTGTGATTCCATCTCTACTCCCCAGCTTCCCTGAAAACCCTGAGCGGCTCCATGCCATCAAAGAGCAGCTGATGCTGGAGGGCCTCCTGGGCCGCTGCGTATCCTTCCAGGTGAAGCCTCCACAGCCTTCAGATTGTGGGTGGGGAACTGGCAGGACCTAGGCATAGCCTGCATTCTAGCACCCCCGTTTTTCCCTTGTGTCTCCCCAGGCCCGGTTCGCTGAGAAGGAGGAGCTGATGTTGGTTCACAGGTGAAAACTTAGGAGCTTGGGAGGGCGGAGAGGAGATGCCCAGGCCCAACCAGGACAGACTGAAGGAATCCCATAGACTCTGGCCAGCCTTGGGCCTCTCTGAATCTGTCATTGCTAAAACAAACAAAAAAAACCAAAACAAACAAACAAAAACAGGTTTCAGCCAGGTGTGATGGTACATGCCTATAATCCATCACTTGGGATGTGAATCAGGAACATAGCGGGTTCCTCGGCTACATAGCAGGTTCAACTTGTGTGTATGAGACCCTGTCCGGGAAAGCATCCCAACCCCCCTAAAGAAAAGAAATCCAAGTCCTTCAGGAGGGTCAATGTGTGTATCAGGTACCTGACAGCATCTTAAGCCTGTGAAGGGCTAGTGTTAGTGTAATCTGGTTTGTTAGCTGATAGTCGATACTTGCCAGAGTGGGTCCTGGGGGCTGTCGAAACTCAAAACGAAGAGGCCGAGTACAGTGTGGCTCACAGGAAAACTAGCTTGGCAGACAGAATATCTGAGCTGAGTTCCAAGAGGCATAAAGGTGGGTGAGTCCAGCGAAGAGAAGGGCTGAGGAGAGGAAGAGGCAGGAGAACTGGAACCTTCTAGCCAGAGGCTTAGAAGTACAAGTTAATGGCTGTCGTGGGGAACTAGATGTATAACTGCAGATGGGAGAGGCTAGGGAAGGAGGAGGGACTGTGGCCTCAATCCAGCTGGACCCCTGGACCCAGCTGGACCTCCATAGGTCGACTATGGAGGCTTGACTTGATGAGAGGTTCTGGTTTATGGAAGGTGTGGCTGCGGAGGGACCGGGGCTGTAAAACCTTTCCTCCATCTTGTGTCCCCAGCCTGGAATACATTGATCTGATGGAGACAACCCAGTACATGAACGAGGGAGAGCTTCGAGTGCTGGCAGGCACCTATGATTCCGTTTATCTGCATCCGGTATGGATGAGACCCCCCCGTGGGTCAGGGGGCGGCAGCAAGTCTGGGCTGTCCACCATATCCACGCCAGCCTCGCTGTGGGAATGAGCGAACTAGCTAGGGCAATGCTTTCTCTCGCGCTAACTCTGTCTCTTCTGCTTTTCCACGGTCTCCAGAACTCCTATTCATGCGCCTGCCTGGCTACAGGCTCTGTCCTCAGGCTGGTGGATGCAATCATGGGGGCTGAGATTCGGAATGGCATGGCCGTCATCAGGTAGGACTCTGAAGCATTCGGCTTCTTACATTTTTTAGAAAGGTATTTCCACATAGTGGTGCACGGAGGTGCATGTCTGTAATGCCAGTATTTATGAGGTGGATGGTAAAGGAAGGCTCGGAAGTTCAGGGCTAGCCCCAGCTGTATAAATTTGAGGCCAGCTTGGGCTATATAAGACACTTTCTCAAAAAAAAAAAAAAAAAAAGGAGCCGGGCGTGGTGGCGCACGCCTGTAATCCCAGCACTTGGGAGGCAGAGGCAGGTGGATTTCTGAGTTCGAGGCCAGCCTGGTCTACAGAGTGAGTTCCAGGACAGCCAGGACTACACGGAGAAACCCTGTCTCAAAAAACACCAAAAAAAAAAAATCCTCCAAATGTAAACTGTCTTAAGTCGGGTAACCCTGTATCATGTGGTTGAAGAGTCAAGCGGCACAGAAAGGGGCTTCAATAAATTTCTCTCTCCTCTTTGATGATGGACTCCTGAAAGGTGCTCGTTGTCAACCAGTAACTTGTGTGTCCTCCCACAGATGGCTTTACTCAATTAGTAAGTCATAAGCGTCACAGTCGATTGACTCGTGGGCATATCTTTCTTTTCTATCTGGAACATGTTGAAATCCAGATGCACCCAGCAGTGCGTGACATCTCAAGAGCTTCAGCCGGTGGCACTCACTGTTTCATTGTTGCCCATGGAAGGTCAGAACATGTTGCCGAAGTGCAGCTGACTTCCTAGAACTGATAAAAATGCAGAAGATAGCCTTTGTCCTCAGCCCCTGGCGACCCACCACAGGGCAGTAAGCACATGACACACTCCCTTCCATACCGTGCATTTTTTTTAAATCTTTGAAAGCTGTCTCTAAACAGTATTTGAGTTACACTCGAGTGAGATACCATTGTGCAATCATACTTTTAAGTTAGTCCCCCTCCCCATGCTGCTGGGAATTTAGGTTCTTCTTCTGTCTTTGCTGCTTCAAATACCATAGCAAAACACCAGTGGCACATTTCTAAAGATAGCACTTTTTTTTTTAAACTTTATTTTTTTTTAATATTTATTTATTTATTTATTATATCTAAGTACACTGTAGCTGTCTTCAGACACACCAGAAGAGGGAGTCAGATCTCTTTTACAGATGGTTGTGAGCCACCATGTGGTTGCTGGGATTTGAACTCAGGACCTTCAGAAGAGCAGTCAGTGCTCTTAACCGCTGAGCCATCTCTCCAGCCCAGCACGTTTTATTATATAGGTCTCCGCTAAGCCCATGGAGCAAAATGACTGGGTATGAAAGAGTATGCTTTCATACTCTTATGGATAGCTTAATTTATTTTTATTTTTTATTTTTGAGACCAAAGTTTGCTATACATCCTAGGCAGGCCTTGAACCATAGATCCTCCTGCTTTCAAATTCCTTCTGTGAGTGTTCGTATTATAGGCATGTGCCACAATGCCAAATATGAGTGTGTGGGGCCCTTTTGATGGTCATGTTTAAATCTCCTTGGATGACAGAGTGTTGGCTTGGGAGCGATCAAGCTTCAAAAACCACAGTTACTCAAGTTGCTGGCAGACTTACGGAATCTCTTCTGGAAGGATTGGAACCACGGGAGAGTCCACCTCTGGAGAGGAAGACTCCCACATCTGTCCTTTCCTTTCCTGCCTAGGCCTCCTGGACACCATGCTCAGCGCAGTCTTATGGATGGGTATTGCATGTTCAACCACCTGGCCGTGGCTGCCCGCTATGCACAAAAGAAGCACCGCATTCAGAGGTCCGTAGCAAGCAACAGACGGGATGTGGGTAGCGTGGAATAGGGGGGTACTGAGGTCTGGGTTGTTCCTCTGGATTTCACTTGGCCCCCTGCACAGAGCCCCCCGTCTCTCCTGCCCACAGGATTCTCATTGTGGACTGGGATGTGCACCATGGTCAAGGAATACAGTTTATCTTCGACCAGGACCCCAGGTATACCCCACGGCTCTGCCTAAGTACTGGATTCTCAACCACTTCTACCCAGCAGGCCCAGCCCCAGGGGCTAGGAAGCTGTTCCCATTCAGTTGTCCTGGAACCAGGAAGTGTACTGCTTCCTTGTGATCCCCTGTCTCCTAAGTTCACTCTAAAGCGGGAGCAGTGATGTTCCCATTTCACAGATGGTCAAACACGCTTGCAGGTTCCAGTGTCAGGTAGAGAAGTGAAAGACTTGGGCTTGGGCTTAGCACTTGGACATCTTGTCCAGCAATTTACCCCGGAGCCAGAAGGGACCTCAGCTGAGTGCTTTGATTTTTCAATTATGACAACACTTTGAACTATTTTGAAAAATTAAATAGTCGGGTAGCCAGGAGGCTTAGCAGGTAAAGGGGCTTGCCTGGCGACCAGAGTTTGATCCCCGGGGCCCACAGGGTAGAATGAGACAGGACAGACTCTGGCAAGTTCTCCTCTGACCTCCATATACATACCATATCATGCACATGTCGTCGTCCCCCCTACACACACAGTTTAGGATATAGCCTGTTTGTGTGCATTATTAATAATATACTACCAAGCCGGGCGTGGTGGCGCACGCCTGTAATCACAGCACTTGGGAGGCAGAGGCAGGCAGATTTCTGAGTTCGAGGCCAGCCTGGTCTACAGAGTGAGTTCCAGGACAGCCAGGACTACACAGAGAAACCCTGTCTCGAAAAACAAAACTAATAATATTAATAATATTAATAATAATAATAATAATAATAATAATAATAATATACTACCAATGGGATATTCCTTCACGTGTTCACTAGCAACTTTTGTTCATTTAACAGTGTACTAGGGACATGGTTATCATGTTGGTGCTATAAAAGCATTTTATCTTTTGTAAACTCTGGAAAGAGTTGGGCATGCTGGAGCATATCCCTTTAATCCCAGAGCTTGAGAGGCCAAGGCAGGTGGATTCCTGTGACAAGGCCAGCCTGGTCTACAGAGTGAGTTCCAGGACAGCCAGGGCTACACAGAGAAACCCTGTCTCGAAAAAACAAGCAAACAAAAAAGGTTGTAGAGTATTTCATTGCATTACTACTCCTGAACTATTTAAGATACTCAAACATAAAATAAATATATCTTTTTTTAATTTTTGGCACATGTTTATGTTTGAGTACACTGTAGCTGTCTTCAGACACACCAGAAGAGGGCATCGGATCCCATTACAGATGGCTGTGAACCACCATGTGGTTGCTGAGAATTGAACTCAGGACCTCTGGAAGAGCAGTCAGTGTTTTTTTTGTTTTTGTTTTTGTTTTTTTGGTTTTTTTTGTTCTTTGTTTTTGTTTTTGTTTTTCGAGACAGGGTTTCTCTGTGTAGCCCTGGTTGTCCTGGAACTCACTCTGTAGACCAGGCTGGCCTCGAACCCAGAAATCCGCCTGCCTCTGCCTCCCAAGTGCTGGGATTACAGGCGTGCGCTGCCACCACCACCACCCGGCTGACAGTGTTCTTAACCACTGAGCCATCATTAAGTGGGGGACAGGAGGTATTTCTCTTTGACACTCCAGGGCCAGGGGAAGTATATAGATGTCTGGGATGACAGTTCCTTCCTGTCTGCCCATGGAGTCTACATGCTGGAGCTCAGTCAGTCCTTAGGGTCTCAACTCTGCCTGTCCCACTTGGGTGCCGGGGACCCTAAGCCCTTTGCCCTTTCCACATCTGCCTCCTCTAAATAGATCTCTCTTGTTTCTTTGCTACACATTTTTTTGTTTTGTTTTGTTTTGTTTTGTTTTGTTTTGTTTTGTTTTGTTTTGTTTTGTTTTTCAAGACAGGGTTTCTCTGTGTAGTCCTGGCTGTCCTGGAACTCACTCTGTAGACCAGGCTGGCCTCGAACTCAGAAATCCACCTGCCTCTGCCTCCCAAGTGCTGGGATTACAGGCATGCACCACCACGCCCGGCATTTTGCTACACGTTTTTTAAGGTGAAGGTTTATCTAGTCCACCTTACTCTTGCAATTTTAACTTCATTTTTATTTTCCTTCTCTCTTTTCAGTTCTGACTTTCCACTCTAAACCCTCAGTCCTAAGGGCTGGTCTAGGTCTTTTTTTTTTTTAACTCCTTCCTGTTCCTACTGACTCTACCACCTGTGTTCTGGGATTAGAGTATGTGCCACCAGGCCTGGTTTATACGACACTAGAGATAAAACTTAGGGCTACATGCATTCTTCCAATTGGACTATATCCCTAGCCCTGCATGGCTTTTTACAAATAAGTCTTTAATTTTTTCCTGGGAACTTGACTTAACAGACAGTTGTTAACTGCCATGTATGTCCTGAGACTCAAACTCAAGTCCCCTGGAAGAGTAAACTATCTTCTTAATTGTTGATACTTCTCCAGACACCCCCTCCCCCCTCCCTGGCTTATTTTGTATTTTCTATCACTTTTTGAATGTCCTGGAAGATGGCCTTAATTCTGTTTGAATTACGTAC
This sequence comes from Apodemus agrarius, assembly GCA_964023405.1. NCBI lineage: Eukaryota > Metazoa > Chordata > Mammalia > Rodentia > Muridae > Apodemus > Apodemus agrarius. Next base: position 12,779,988 of record OZ030010.1, read on the forward strand.
TCGGACATTTGTTTGTTTGTTTGTTTGTTTGTTTGGGATACAGTCTTACTGGTGTAGCCCAAGCTGTCTTTGACATTCCTCTCTATTAGTCCAGGCTAGCCTCTAACTTGAGATCCTCCTACCTCAGGCACCATCCCTAGCTGACTTTTTTTTTTAATGAGCACAAGCATTTTCTCTTTTCTTATTTTTATACTCTCCCTCATTCCTGATCTTGCTTTTTTGGAAGATTTATTTGTTCATTATATGTGAGTACACTGTAGCTGTCTTCGAACACACCAGAAGAGGGCGTCAGATCCCATTATGGATGGTTGTGAGCCACCATGTGTTTGCTGGGACTTGAACTCAGGACCGTCAGAAGAGCGGTCAGTGCTCTTAACTGCTGAATCATCTCACCAGCCCTCTTGATCTTGCTTTTATAGAGTAAGAATTAGAAGTGCCTTATCAGTGGTGGCCCATGACTTTAATCACAGCACTCTGGAAGCAGAGGCAGGTGGATCTCTCTGAGTTTGAGGCTAGCCTGGTCTACTGAGTAAGTTCTAGAACAGCCACAAAGAAACCCTGTCTAGGAAAAAGGAAAAAAATAGAAGTTTTCTTTAGTTCCACATTGTTGATTGTCTTCTTGGGTCTTTATACTGGCACTTTCCCTCAAATGTCCTCTTTTGGCTCTTTATACCTCAAACTGAAGGACTCTTAAGGCCATCAGGATTACTGTACTGTGCTGTTTGTAGATCTCTGTTCCTAAAAAACATTTGCCCAGAATGGAGGCAAGATATCTGCTGATATAGATCTCAAATTTGGGGACTGCGGGGGAAAAGATCCAGGCATTAGGTTGGAGTTTACAAGTGCCAGGGGAAATCAAAACAAAGAATGCCTTTGGGGCCAGGGGCACAGAAACATCATTTTAAAATTAATTTTTAGGTGTATATGCCTAAGTGTATGTATGAATACCATAAGAAGAGAGTCAGGCCAGGCAGTGGTGGCACACGTCTGTAATCCCAGCACTTGGGAGGCAGAGGCAGGCGGATTTCTGAGTTTGAGGCCATCTTGGTCTGTAGAGTGAATTCCAGGACAGCCAGGGCTACACAGAGAAACCCTGTCTCAGAAAAAAAAAAAGAAGAAGAAGAAGAAGAAGCTATTAATCATTGAGGTATAACTCAGTGGTAGAAGCGTTTGTTACCATGAGTAAGGCTTTGGAATTCCATCCCCTGCATTTAAAAAAGATAATGTAAGTATCATGTCGGACTCTGCCACTATAGTACTTGGGGTTATACGTGTGTACCACTGTTCCAGGCTTTTTAAACATGCAGGTTCTGGGGATCAAACTCAGGTCTTCATAAACAATGTACTGACCAAGCCATCTCCCTAGACCCCAATAGGATATTTTACAATAAGTTCAATCAACTTCAAGTATAACAATGAACTTATAGCCGGGCGGTGGTGGCAGCGCATGCCTATAATCGCAGCACTTGGGAGGCAGAGGCAGGCGGATTTCTGAGTTGGCCAGCCTGGTCTACAGAGTGAGATCCAGGACAGCCAGGGCTACAACACAGAGAAACCCTGTCTCGAAAAAACCAAACAAACAAACAAACAAAAAAATGAACTGATAGAACAGGTTCACCCCTTACCTTTTATTCCATAGGCGAGACAATATCCACAGCAGTGAGAGGGACCAACGCACAAAACGTCCCCTCTAAAGTAAAAGTCGTAGAGGTGACTTAGTGAAGTATTAAAGAGTTGTTACTGAGTTGTAGCAGCCTCAAACAGCATCCTTTACTTTAGCACCACGTACAAAACCAAGTCCATCTCTCCCCATCCCTAGCCTCTGCGTCTTTCCACTTCTTTCGATGGCATCACTAAGTTTGCCGTCATGGGCTTGGAGCTCTCTACAGCCCTCAGTGGCCTCTGCATCTAAGTTCCCCCATGACCCCGGCGGACACGCAGTAACCAATGTTGTTAGTACCCAGGGATAATAGCACATGGGGGAGGGGACACTGAGACAGGACCTAGAGTTCCGCACAAGGCCAGCATGGCCCAGGTCCTTGGGTAGTAGACTCAGTAGCTCTTGAGACCTTCGACTTGAGTCTGAAATTGGGTGGACACTGACAGAAGGGTTCTGGTGGGAGATCAGTGAAGATGTAGAAAAAAAAAATGGGAGAATTAATGAATGGGAAAACAAAGTCGGTGAGGGAATGGAAGGATACACTAATGGAAAAATTATGAATACAGGTTGAGAATTAGAAAAAAGTGTGAGACGGGGCTGGAGAGATGGCTCAGCCGTTAAGAGCACCGACTGCTCTTCCAGAGGTCCTGAGTTCAAATCCCAGCACCCACAACCATCTATCTGTAATGGGATCTGATGGCTTCTTCTGGTGTGTCTGAAGACAGCTACAGTGTACTCACATAAATAAAATAACTAATTCCTTTAAAAAAAAGAATGACGGGGAGGGGAGGACTTATGGGACACATGGTGAGGGGGGAACTGGGAAAGGGGAAAGCCTTTGGAATGTAAACAAAGAATATAGAAAATTAAATTAAAAAATAATTATAAAAGAAAAGAATGACAATTTAAAAAAAAGAATGAATTGAGTAGCTGGTAAAAGCAACTTGTTGCCGGGTGGTGGTGGCACACGCCTTTAATCCTAGCACTTGGGAGGCAGAGGCGGCAGATTTCTGAGTTCGAGGCCAGCCTGGTCTACAGAGTGAGTTCCAGGATAGCCAGGGCTACACAGAGAAACCCTGTCTCGGAAAAAACCAAATCCGAAAAAAACAAAAACAAACAAACAAACAAAAAAAGCCCAACCTGTTGAAGCAAGCCGTGCAGCTGTGATGTAGGTTGAGAGTCGTACATTTGACTCTTCAGTTCCCGTGTTCTTTTCTGTGCCGGGGATTGGGTTAACACAAGCTAGTCAGTCCCTCAACAGTTCTTTTCTCTGCCCCCAGTGTCCTCTATTTCTCCATCCACCGCTATGAACATGGTCGGTTCTGGCCACACCTTAAGGCTTCTAACTGGTCCGCTACAGGTTTTGGCCAAGGCCAAGGATATACCATCAATGTACCTTGGAACCAGGTCAGTGTCCACCCACACATACGTGAGCCTAGCCCACCCTCCCACAGGCGCAAGAAAGGTGACTGACTCGCCTCGCGCTTCTGTGTCTGCAGGTGGGGATGCGGGATGCTGACTACATTGCTGCTTTCCTGCACATCCTGCTGCCGGTTGCCTTTGAGGTCATGCAGATCTGGGCTATTTGGGGTGACGGGTAATGGGACCGATGTGGGACGGGTGATCCAGGAAGGCAGGTGTTCACACCTAGTATGTCTCCCTCCTCAGTTTCAGCCTCAACTGGTCCTGGTGGCCGCTGGATTTGATGCCCTCCACGGAGACCCCAAGGTAGGGCAGGTTCTCTGGGGTGTTAGGCAGACCAAGGGGAGTATACCGAGCCCCACGTCACTCTTCTGTCCCCCTCAGGGAGAGATGTCCGCCACTCCAGCAGGATTTGCCCACCTAACCCATTTGCTCATGGGCTTGGCAGGAGGCAAGTTGATCCTGTCTCTGGAGGTGAGTAACTCACCTTTATCTAATGCTGTAGGTCCTAAAGGCCTTAGGAGTTTTGTATTTGTTTATCTGGTGTGTGTGTGTGTGTGTGTGTGTGTGTGTGTGCGCGCGCGCGCGCGCGCACTATCCATGTGGTCAGAAGACAACATGTGGGGGTTGGTTCTCCTCTTTGACCGTGTGGATTCTTTTGAGGGATTGAACTCAGGCTTGGTGGCAAGCCCTTCTAGCCTCTGGTCCATCTCACTGGCACATGAAGGCTTAAGAACAGATCTTTTGGGCCTTGGGGATGGAGTTAAAAGGTAGAATGCTTGACTAATGCATTGTAAGGGATTCCATTGTCAGGACCACTATAAACAAGAGCTTCCATGTATATAAGGAGTTCCTTGGGGCTAAAGAGCTGGCTCAGCTGTTGAGAGCACTTGCTGCTCTTCCAGAGGACCTGGGTTTGACACCCAGCGTGGTGGCTTACAGACTCCAGTTCTAGGAGATCCCACAGGCTCACACATAACTCCCCCCCACCCGTACATACACATATATGTTACATGGAGGTAAAAAGTTCATAAAGTGCCAGGCGGTGGTGACGCACACCTTTAATCCCAGCACTTGGGAGGCAGAGGCAGGCGGATTTCTGAGTTCGAGGCCAGCCTGGTCTTCAGAGTGAGTTCCAGGACAGCCAGGTCTACACAGAGAGACCCTGTCTTGAAACTCACACATAACGCCCCCCCCCCACTTACATACACATATGTTACATGGAGGTAAAAACTTCATAAAGTGCCAGGCGGTGGTGACGCACACCTTTAATCCCAGCACTTGGGAGGCAGAGGCAGGAGGATTTCTGAGTTCGAGGCCAGCCTGGTCTACAGAGTGAGTTCCAGGACAGCCAGGTCTACACAGAGAGACCCTGTCTTGAAACTCACAATAACGCCCCCCCACTTACATACACATATGTTACATGGAGGTAAAAACTTCATAAAGTGCCAGGCGGTGGTGACGCACACCTTTAATCCCAGCCCTTGGGAGGCAGAGGCAGGAGGATTTCTGAGTTCGAGGCCAGCCTGGTCTACAGAGTGAGTTCCAGGACAGCCAGGTCTACACAGAGAGACCCTGTCTCGAAAAACCAAAACAAACAACAACAAAAACAAAACTTCATAAAGTAATTAATTTTTTTTAATTTAATGGGATCTTTTTTTAGGATTTATTTATTTTTATTTCTATGAATACACTGTAGCTGTCTTCACAAACACCAGAAGAGGGCATCTGATCCCAATACAAATGGCCGTGAGCCACCATGTGGTTGCTGGGAATTGAACTCAGGACCTCTGGAAGAGCAGTCAGTGCTCTTAACTGCTGAGCCATCTCTCCAGTCCCCGGGATTTATTTTTAAAACTGTTGTTTGTGACTCAGCCTTACAACTTCATAAACTCTTTGTGCCTCTGCTTCCCTTATATCAAGTAGGCAACATGCTAATGGTAATGAGTTGCCTTTAGTTTACAGTGAACTCCATGAAGTCATTCTCTAATTTCTTGTTGCTTGACATAGTATGCACCCACTATTGTTACTCTTCTCATCTCTCTCCCTGGTAATATCCGGCCTTCCACTTGCGTCCCCCAACAACCTTCCTCAGGGTGGCTATAACCTCCATGCCCTGGCTAAGGGTGTCAGCGCTTCACTCCACACCCTTCTTGGAGACCCTTGCCCCATGCTGGAGTCCCCTGTTGCACCTTGTGCAAGGTGAGCCTGGGGGGAACACGGGAAGGAGAGCCCTTTCAGCCTGCTGGGAGTGGCAGTGGAGTCTCATTTGTTTCCCCCACCCCCCGCAGCGCCCAGACGTCCATCTCCTGCACTTTAGAGGCCCTTGAACCCTTCTGGGAGGTCCTGGAGAGGTCAGGTAGGTGGCGGGTGGGTGTGGTCAACCTTAGCCACAGAACGAGCCATTTGCGGACATTCTCTTGCAGATCTCTGGCTTTCCCAGGATGCCTTGGTGGGAAGGGCTGTGGGGGATCTTGTCTCAAGGGTGTAACCGGATCCAGGTTCGGAAAGTAGGGTGATCTGAGTCCCGTCTTTGTAGTTGAGCCCCAGGAGGAAGATGAAGTAAGAGAAGACGTGCTAGAGGAGGAGGAGGAGGAAGGCCGCTGGGAGGCCGCTGCTCTGCCAATGGAGACGTGGCCACTGCTCCAGAACCGCACTGGGCTGGTCTATGACGAAAGGATGATGAGTCACTGCAACCTATGGGACAAGTATGTGCTCCAAGGGCTGGGTTAAGTGGTGTTCGGGTCACTCCCCTCAGTCACTAAACCCTTGGGTCTGCTTTCCCCACTGGTAGCCATCACCCTGAGACACCTCAGCGTATCTTACGCATCATGTGTCACCTGGAGGAGGTGGGCCTGGCGGCCCGCTGTCTCACACTACCTGCTAGGCCTGCCTTGGATGCTGAGCTCTTTACCTGCCACAGGTAAGACCCCGCACGGGGAGTGTGGGGGGTGGTGGTGGTGGAGGGGGGGTGGTAAGCCAGCTCTAGGACTATAGGGAGGTTGTAGGAGTGGTGCCCAGGGCTCTCCAAGATGGCTGGAGCTACTCCCCACCTAAATGGGCTCAAGTTCTGTGGGGACCAGCCCGTGACCCTCGTTCCTCTGGCTCCAGTGCTGAGTACGTGGAGCGTCTCCGAGCCACAGAAAAGATGAAAACCCGGGATCTGCACCGGGAAGGCGCCAACTTCGACTCCATCTACATCTGCCCCAGCACCTTCGCCTGCGCACAGCTCGCCACGGGCGCCGCCTGCCGCCTGGTGGAAGCAGTGCTTTCGGGAGAGGTGCGTCTTCTGTGTGAGCTCGTGCGGTTCAGCTGAAGAAATGAGGTCTTGAGAACATAGAGATAGGGGGACCACCTGCTCCCACGTGGGAGGCCGGAGGCAGTCGGGGAGGAGAACCCCGGATGGATGGCCTAGTGGCTGGGGGGGGGGGCGGGGAGGGGTCAGGGAAGACCGGGAAGGGTGAGAGTGCGGGCCCAAGCTAGAGTCTCCCTGCTCCTCTCTCCAGGTTTTGAATGGTGTTGCAATAGTGCGCCCTCCAGGACATCATGCCGAGCCAGATGCTGCTTGCGGATTCTGCTTTTTCAATTCAGTAGCTGTGGCTGCTCGCCATGCCCAGGCCATTGCTGGGCGTGCCCTGCGGTAAGGCCCGCCCCCCAGAGACCCCAAAACCTGATCTTTACAGGGGCCTGGCTCCTCCTCCTCATTCAGTCTTGTTTGGCAGACCTATGGTCACCCCTGGGAGCTTACACAGAAACAAGCAAGGGTCCACTGGGCAGCACTTGATTACAAAAGACCCAGGATGGGTGTGTTAAATGCCACCCAATCATGGCATCTAGATGCTTAATAAACTAGGATGCAGGGTATCACACCAGCATTCCTGATCTCTAATGGGTTGTCCCAGCAGAACCCATGCCCGGGCTCCTAGTACTAGAAGAGTCCCTAGCCTTAATTACTTGTTCCGGAAGCCAAGGTTGGACCTTCATTCTTACAATAATCGCAGTGCTTTCTCATTATATCCGTGGTCCTGTTAGCCAGAAGCAAATGCTTCTGAAGACCCTAGAAATCTAGCTAGCAGTGGCCCACTCGTAGGCCTAAGTGTCCCAAGCTGCTAAAAAGAGCTATCTCCCTCCCCAGGATCCTAATTGTGGATTGGGATGTGCATCATGGTAATGGAACTCAGCACATATTCGAGGATGACCCCAGGTGAGTGATGGGACTGTGGGCAAGAAAATGGTATGGGGGGGGGGAACGGTGGGGGGGTGGGGAGTGGGGGGGTGCTGAGGCGTCCTGCAGGGATGTTCCCAGCCCCTAACCTGCCTCGGCCCTCTCTCATCCCACCCTCTCCCTGGCAGTGTATTATACGTGTCCCTGCACCGGTATGACCGCGGCACTTTCTTCCCCATGGGGGATGAGGGTGCCAGTGGCCGAGTAGGCCGAGCGGCAGGGACAGGCTTCACTGTCAACGTGCCCTGGAACGGGCCCCGCATGGGCGATGCTGATTACCTGGCTGCCTGGCATCGGCTGATACTTCCCATCGCCTACGAGGTAAGGCTCGGGCCATTATGTGACATTTGGTGCATGTGGCAGTGCACATCTGCCTCCTTGATGTGTGTGTGTGTGTTGTGATGACCAGGTGACTAATCATATGATGGCTCTCGGGACAGGGGCGGTGGGGATGGTCGTCTGCGTCTGTCTGCCCGTGCACATGTGGCTGCCTGTGAGTGGCCTGTCTCTGGGACATTCTATGTGTGACCAACTGTCTTGACTGTGTGCATATATGCATGTGTGTGCCTTCTGAGTCTGTCTGCTATCCTGAGCGCCTCCCTAAGAGAGGCTCTTGTGGAATCCCATGGAAGAGAAGCATGAGGTTAGATACATTATGGAGTCGTGCGTGTCATGTTCCGTAGTGGCGGTCATCTCCTTTCTGTGTGTCATAGGTGTGATGATATATGTCACTGAATGCCGCTGTCTTGTGATAGCCTGCAAAGGACTCTCTGAATGCAGAAGGCTGTAACGACGTCGTCATCCACAGCCATCTAACTGGGTCCACATGCCTATGTATAAGTCTCTCTGGCCGCTTTGACTCAGGGGTGGCCTGGTTGTGTGTGAGCAGAGGACAGGGCCAGTGGCATATGTGTGACGGATGATGCAGTGAGGGCACAACTCTGCGGGCCTGAACGTAGGGCCGTGCTTTTACGCCTGCGTGCACCTGACTGTGCACCGGCGGCAGAGACTACCCTTTATGTGTCTGTGTAAGTGCATGCAGGTGATTGCCTCCTGTGGCCGTGAACCAACCGTGTGTCTGTAACCACTGTGACTGTCATGAAACCAAGCGTATGTGTGTAAGTGGTAGGACTTGTCAGTGTGGAACTGTCTGGTTGGGAGCGGAGGTGTCTATAGTCTCTGTGTGTAAAAGCCTGAGTCGTGTGAATGTGTGTCCCATATTTGACCCTTGTATGTGTGAGAGAGATTATGTCTGACTCTCTGTTTCTCCTGTCACTATCTCCTGCCTTCTGAGTCTCCATGTCTCTTTCTCTCTGTAAGCCATATCTAATGACTCTATATCATGCTGCCTTCTGTCAATATATAGTGTCTCCCAAGAGATTTTATTTAACCTTTATTTATGTTATGTGTATGCATGTTTTGCCTGTGTGGTGTGTGTGTGTGTGTGTGTGTGTGTGTGTGTGTGTGTGTACACCACATGTTTGCCTCATGCCCTCATGCCTCATGCCTATGGAAGCCAGAAAAAGGGCATCTGATCCCCTGGGACTGGAGTAAGACAGTTGTGAGCTGCCATATAGGAGCTAGGCCTTGAACCCTAGTTCTGGGGCAGAGCAGCCAGCGCTCTCAACGACGGAGCCATCTTCTCCAGCCTCTCTCCCTGTGTCTTGAGTTTCTGATGGGTTTACACCTGTCTCTTCCCAGGCCTGCCAGGTCTGTCTCTCCTGGTGCCGTCTTCTGCTTTTCAGACCTCGGGGTCTCGCATCCTCTGCATTCCGACGCCTTGGCTTGCCCCTGCCCCCATCACTTCCGGCCTCCCCAAAGCCTCAGGGCATCCTCTCTTCTCTTCTCTCCTCGCTGCAGTTTAACCCAGAACTGGTGCTGATCTCAGCTGGCTTTGACGCTGCACAAGGGGACCCGCTGGGCGGCTGCCAAGTGACGCCTGAGGGCTACGCCCACCTTACCCACCTGCTCATGGGCCTGGCCGGCGGCCGCGTCGTTCTCATTCTAGAGGTAACTGACTCCCTTGATGTCCCTTCCCATGGTGGAGGGCAGTTTGGAAGAGTTAGCTGTATCTCTTAGGACAGTTTCTAAAGTCTCCCTTGAACGGAGGTCTCCTTGGGCTGCTTGTCCCAGATGAGGTGTTTACTAAGGCTGGCAGCAGTATTAGAAACTTTGCTGAGTGCTCACCACATACAAAGCAGGCTTCTCTGGACTTTCTGTCTTACAAGTTTCCGTGACAAAACAGCACTGTGAGGTAAAGTCTGTTTAATTCCTCTTCCTCTCAAGATCAACTCGCTGGGTGCAGTGACACAGTACCTATAGTCCCAGCACTTGGGAGGAGGAGGAAGAAGAGGAGGAGGAGGCAGGAGGATCAGGGTCATCCTTAGCTACATATCAAGTTTGAGGCCAGCCTGGGCTACATACAACCCTGTTTCAAAAAGCCTTTGGCCGGGCATGGTGGCGCACGACTGTAATCCCAGCACTTGGGAGGCAAGGGCAGGCGGATTTCTGAGTTCGAGGCCAGCCTGGTCTACAGAGTGAGTTCCAGGACAGGCAGGACTACACAGAGAAACCCTGTCTCAAAAAACAAAAAACAAAAAACAAACAAACAAAAAAAAACAAAACAAAACAAAAAAGCCTTCCCCTGTCAAAACAGATGAGGGAGTCGAGGAACAGTAACTAGCCTGAGGTCACACACTTAATGCTGGCAGAACTTTGGTTCTCACCATTATCCGAATTGCTCCTAAGGGTTAGACAAAGTGAATTCACTGACCTTGTGTAAGTGACAGATACCCCTCCCCTTACACATGGTTTCCTGATCCCACAGATGGTGCTAGCTAATCATGGAGGCATTCCTGGCCTGTAAAGATGCCCTGTCCCAGTGGGCACTGTAAAGATGCCCTGTCCCAGTGGGCACTGTAAAGATGCCCTGTCCCAGTGGGCACCGTAAAGATGCCCTGTCCCAGTGAGCACTGTAAAGATGCCCTGTCCCAGTGGGCACTGTAAAGATGCCCTGTCCCAGTGGGCACTGTAAAGATGCCCTATCTTCCTACTGATACATCTTTCAGACATGAACTTAACAGCTTGGGTGCTGTTTTCATAGATGGGGACAGTAAGTCACAGAGAAACTGCCTAGCTTACCAGAAACCCTACTTACAGTTTGCCCAGGACTGCCTATGGAGGGCTAAGGGTGGTTTAAGACCATCAACTAGGGTGAAAAACCAGTGTTCAGTGGTAGAACTTGTATGGCATGTACCCAAGGCCTCGGATCAGTTCCACGGAGATGCTAGCAGCAACATGGACTATTTTGTCAGCCCGGGTTCAAATACCAGCACTGCTTCCTCAACCACTGTGAGCCCAGACAAATCATCTCCCTGCTCTGACTGAGCCTTGGTCTCCTTATGTGTAAAATGAGTAGAAACAGGTTTCTAGCACGTATGAAGAAATTCCAGTTAGGGGGTCATGCAGAGAGAAGACTAGTTGTTCCTATCCCAGGTCACAACAGGGCCTTTCGGGACCCGCCCTGGGCTTTGGTGTGGGTCAGATCTGTGCTTGCTATGCTGTGAGGCCAGGGGCTCTTGGACTTGGGAAGATAGATCTGTATACATTAAACACCTATCATTGTGAGGACTGGGTTAACGTGCATAAAGGATTTGAAATAGGGTCTAGCTCATAGCAAACAATAAATGTGAGCTATCCTTTATTAATACTCTGATCTGTATCATCATTGTTATCTTGCATGTGACAGCCACCATGTATATCCCCTCCAAAGCCACCTCCCACAGTGAATACTGCCCTTCTTATAACTGTGTTACACTCACTTGTTCCTGGTACCAGCCTACACTCTAGAGACTTTGAATGTGGTAGAGAAAGGAGAACTAATCGGAGAGTCAGGTTATCTAACCCTCCGGAGTCCCTGATGACCCATCATGGAACCCTTTCCTCTCCTTTACAAAGGGTGGATACAATCTGGCATCCATCTCTGAGTCTATGGCTGCCTGCACCCACTCCCTCCTCGGAGACCCACCTCCCCAGCTTACTTTGCTGCGACCACCGCAGTCAGGAGCCCTGGCTTCCATCAGTGAGGCCACCCAAGTCCATCGCAAATACTGGCGCAGTTTGCGGTTGATGAGTAAGTGGACCTGAGAACAAGGGAACTCCAAAGAATGGGGGAGGGATTAGAGGTCAGAGACGGGGGTGGGGGGTGGGGGAGGGCACACTGTTATGTCTTTCCCATTGTTCCAGAAATGGAAGACAAGGAAGAATGCTGTAGTTCTCGGCTGGTCCTCAAGATGCTGCCCCGATCGGCCAGTCCTCTGTCAGCTAAGGGAATGACCACACCAAAGGGAAGGGTCCCCGACGCAAGCCCAAGGAAGGCCACAGCAGCTTTTCCTGCCAAAGAGGCTGATGTAGGCCAGGCTAAAGCAAAGACGGCTCAGGCAGTGCTGGCTCAGGGCCAGTCGTCAGAGCAAGCTGCTGTGGGAACCACACTGGGCCTGGCTACCTCAAAGGAGACCGTGCGAGGAGCCACAAGGGACCAGTGTGCCTCAGCAGCGGCTGCTGAAAGCTTACCTCACCAGAGCACCTCAGAGGCAGCCATGAGAGAAATCAAGTCAGCTCCTCCAGCGTCCCATGGGAACAAGCAGACCGCAGGCACTTCACCCCTGCAGGGAGCCACAGCCCAGCAGGCCCTTGGGCTCCGGGCTCTCAGCCCTTTGGAGCTAAGCAGCGAAGCAGAGGTAAACCCCCACCAAGGCTGGGAAGGGGCCAGAAGGGCTGAGAACTGGACTTTCTCAGATGTATCTTTTCCTCCGTGTTTCCAGGAAGCCCCTGAACCCGAGGAAGGCCTGCTGGGTGAAGCAGCTGGAGGTCAGGACATGAACAGCTTGATGCTGACACAAGCATTTGGGGACTTTAATGGCCAGGTGAGCTCAGGGAGAGCCTGCGGTCATGGCTGCTGCTTCTTGATCATGTATGCCTCCAGACGGGGGCGGGTGATAGCTGGTGACGAGATGGAATCCTTTCCCTACCCCATTTTTTTCCTACCCACTCTAGGAAGTATTTTATGCTGTGACCCCACTGTCCTGGTGTCCCCATTTGGTGGCAGTATGCCCCATTCCTGCAGCAGGCCTAGATGTGTCCGAACCTTGTAAGACCTGTGGAACACTCCAGGAGAACTGGGTGTGTCTGACTTGCTATCAGGTATGGAACAGAGGAAGGGTTTTTTGGGTAGAGGTTGGGCCCGGCAGCAAACTCCTGGTGCCAAGAAACCTGTGACAATCACCTTCCAACCTCAGGTGTACTGCAGTCGCTATGTCAATGCCCACATGGTCTGCCACCATGAGGCCTCTGGACACCCGCTGGTCCTCAGCTGTGTTGACCTGTCTACATGGTGTTACATCTGTCAGGCTTATGTCCACCATGAGGTGAGCCTGGCAGGGTGTTTAACCCATTCACACTGAGCCCTGTCCCCCCCCAACCCCCACCCCGTATCCCTTCTGTCATTTGGTAAGGGGAGAACACAGGCTCCTTTGCATGGCTGCCCCATGGATATCTGCAGGAGGGTGTAGGGTAGGTAGGCTAGGAGAAGCAGTAGTTGAAAGCTACTGCTACCATGGTGACAGCCTCTCGGTGGCCGAAATAGAGCCATCCTCACTTTGACCTACCTTGTCCTTCCTTCTTCCTCAGGATCTCCAAGATGTGAAGAACGCTGCCCACCAGAACAAGTTTGGGGAGGACTTGCCCTACTCACACTAACTCCCAGAGCACGCTGCCTGTCTACCTTCTGAGTCCCCAGGCAGAGCAGCGCAGTTCACTGCACTTTGTACCTTGGATGAGGGTGGCCTCACTTTAACCCATCTTGAATATCCTTTGCCAGGTGCTTATTTAAGTGCAAATCCTTTTGAGAGGACTCTAATGTTCAGTTTTAGATGTGCCCCTGCCCACTGCCTGCTCGAGGAACACCTTCGTTCTACCCAGAAGGAAAGAGGGACAGCTTCGTAGTCCTAGGAAGGAGCTGAGATCACAAGGATGACATTGAAGGGGACAACCGGCAGTGGCAGCAGGCTTGCATATCTAATAAAGTTGGAGTTATTACAAAACCTAAAGAAAGTGCTTTTTTTTTTTTAATTTTGAAAAAGCCGCCATTCCCAGCCAGCACAACTGAGGGAAGGAAGGGAGGAAAGAAGGAGAGGTCTTCATCAACTCAACTCTATTCATTACCCCCACCCCACCCCCCAAGAAACAATTTAACTAAAATTGAAGTAGGCAGCCAGATTGGCTTTGCTGGAGATTAAATAGAATTCATGAGAAAATAAGGCCGGGTGGTGGTGGCATACACCTTTAATCCCAGCATTTAGGAGGCAGAGGCAGGCGGATTTCTGAGTTCAAGGCCAGCCTGGTCTACAGAGTGAGTTCCAGGACAGCCAGGGCTACACAGAGAAACCCTGGAGAGAGAGAGAGAGAGAGAGAGAGAGAGAGAGAGAGAGAGAGAGAGAGAGAGAATGAATGAGAACAAAAGTGCCCACCATAGAAATAGGAGTCTCACCAGGTATGGGGGTACATGCCTTTTATCCCTAAACTTGGAAGGCAAAGGCAGTTGGAACTATTGAGTTCAAGGGCAGCCTGGTCTACACAGCAGAAGTTCTAGGCTAGTCAGAAGTACTTGGTAAGAAGACATGAAAACTGCCAGGAAGTATCCTCCCTGGGCCTGTTTCCCTAGCCACCTCATTGATTTGTTTGGGGAGGGTAAGGATGGGTTCAATTTTAACTTCAAGGCGTGGTGGTTTATGGGTGGCACCCTGAGGGAAAGTGCAGTGTGATTAGCCAGAGTTGGGTAACAAGAGGGCTATTCTGGAATTTTACTCCACATCATGAAAATCACTTTGGCTGATTAGGAATTTTGTTGAATGCCACGTTTTCATCCCAGAGATTAACCTAATAAAAAATAAGGAGGGCATCTCCCCCTCCCCCTTTTAGATAGGCTCCCACAAAAATCAGGCCAACTTTAAACTCTGACCTTATACATTTTTTTTATTTGTATGAGTGTTTTGTCTGTGTGTATGTATTTGCACCATATACATGTCTAATGCTACAGAGGCCAGAAGAGGATGACAGATGCTCTGAAACAGAAACCCAGCCTGGGTCCTGTGGAAAAGCAAGTGTGCTTAACCATTGAACCATCTCTCCAGCCCTGGCCTTGCACTTTTGGCCCACTTCCCTAATTATGGGATTGCAGGAAGCTGCTACTTCATACATTTTAGGCAGTACCTGCATGCCTAACAAGCACTACCAATGTCTAAACCCAGTCCAGCCCCTTTGGGAAACATTACAGATTCTACATTTCATTGCTCAGAATTCTAGCCTGTGATTATCATAGCTGCAAGAGAGTCTGAGGGATTTATAACTTGCACTTCTGCCTCAGATAATTTTTTTCTGTCCTCACAAAATAGTCCTTCCTTTGCAACTGTTTCCCTTCAGGATGCACCCAACCAACCCTACATAGCCAGAAACCCAGCTGAAGTTGGGTAAATTCTCTGGATCAAATAAAAAAAAAAGCCACATTTCCAAAATGTGATCTTCCAGGTCAAATGCTGGCGCAGCACTATACACTCCAAAGTGGGGTCTTCCAGGTCAAATCCTGATACAGTGCTCTGCACAAATGGCCCAAACTGAACCAACCCTACTGCCGTTCAGGGGAAGGAGGGGCGGGAAGGAGGGGCGGGGCAGAGGGGTGTGTGCTATGTAGAGAGGGGCAGGTGGAGGGCCCGCCCACATGTGCTCTTACATTGTGTGATGGGTGAGGGGAAAGGCGAGCAGGGGTGGGGGTGGAGGGTCAGGAGCCGGGCAGGTGGGAGGGGGCAAGCTCACATCTCCGCCCTCTGCTGCCGCTGGGGGTAGGGAGCTTCCTAACCCCCAACTATCCGGCCAGATCCGCCTGCTGCCCCTCAGCAGACTGCTACTCCTGGGAACACAGGTAAGCTAGGCTCTGGCATTCCTGGGCCAGGACATCTTTCTCAGCGCGGGATTCCAGGGGCGCCTTCCCCATCCTTGCCCTGTGCGGGGAGTGAGCCTCGTACTCCGTTCACTTAATTGAGTGCTAACGCTTTCTCGAGGTAGGAAGAGAAAGGAGCACCAGGGCCACCGATCTAACTTGAGTCATAAATGGAACCCAGGAACAGATTAGGGTTACCTTCACCTTTCTTTACACCTCGCCTGCCTCTGACACGGAAACGCCCAGAGAGCAGGCGACTTGTTCAAGCTAACCCTAAGGAGGAGGCTCCAGGGTCTCTTGTTTGGAGCGGCTCGGGACTGTCCCCTCTCTCTTTGACCCGCTGTGCCTAGCCTGCTTCTGCAGGCCGTCCTGGGGCTCCTGCCTTCCTGGGTCGCAGATGCAAGTCCAGTAGACTGATTCAGGCGGCTCAAAGCCAAAGGCCACTCAAAACCACACGGTCCCCTGAGCTCTTTGCGGGGTGCTCCAGCAGTACCCCACATAGTTAGGGGCTCTGTAAGGCGCAGAGAGCTGAGCGGCCGTTTTGTGGTGTCTGTACCGTTCTCGCCTGGAGCCAATCCCCTCACTTTTTTTCTCTATTTCCATGGAGACTAGAGCCCCAGCCTTCCTCGGATGTTACAGAGAGGAGGGCTCACGCCAGCCTCTCCCAGGCTCCCGGAACCGCCAGCACCTTAGGTTCGGTTCCACTTTCAGAGTATATCCGAACCTGACCTGAAATCCCCCTTTTCACCGGCTCTGCTGCTACCCCCGACCCGCCCTTGGATTCCTCCACTACCCGGGCGTCGTCAGTGAGGTCATCCCTGCCCTTTCTCTGCTCGAGCGTCCACAGACTCTTCCCTGGGTCCCCAGACACCGGGGTACTCCAAAGGTCTATACCCACGTCTCTTCCTCGCCCCTTTGTGGGCAAGCACTTCCCGAGGACCCCTGCACCTGAGACCTTCCCCAGAGCCCCGCCGCGCCTCACTCTCCTAAACTCTGCCGAGGGAGTCTCCTCGGGACCCCTGGAACCCACTACCTGCCCCTGGACTCTGGCTCCTCCTCCCTCGCTTCTCCCCGGTTCTAGCGAAAACAGGATATGGAGGTGCATTCAGTGAGTTAATGACTTGCCGTTAATAGCTAACACAAATTGAGCGCCTGCTGTGTGCCGAAGCCGCTTCTACTATGCAAGATCATTTGCTTACTTATCATATTTATTGTCTCTTTTCAACCAGAATCTCTCTTGAAGGCCCCTGGAGTTGAGGCTGTTTTGTTCTGGGCCACATCACAACGTTTGGCCTGCGGGGAGAGTTTTTAAAAAGTTAGCTAAGATTAAATAATGAACTACCTAACATTAAGAACTTGTTTTCAGGTGCTAAACAACGGGAGTTGTAGAAAGTGATGTTAGGGTCCTAGCACTTCTGACTGATTTTGTTGGGGGCGGGGTTGTTTTGAGCTTTTGGTTGTTGTTGTCGGTTTTTTTGTTTTGTTTTGTTTTGTTTTGAGTAAAGGTCTCAGGCTGTAGCCCTGGCCTGCAACCCCCAGAGATTCGCCTCCCTCTCTTGGAACAAGCTTGCGCATGACCATGGACTCTAGAAAAGGAACTTAGGTTGTTATAATCGGTGCTATTATTATATTTTAATTTAGTTAGTATTTTTTATTCCCCGCTATTACCCACTGAGCCACCTTGCTGGGCCTGGGCCTGATTTTATACCGTACTGAGGCGTGAAACTGAAGCTCCACACACCTGCAGTTCCCCTTTACCTCTTGTGTATCTCCATGTCCCTGATTTGTTTTCCTTTTTCCCCCCTTTGAGAGGGGATCTGGCTTCCAACTTGTTCTGTAACCAAGGGTGACCTTGAACTTCTAATCTTTCCTCCCCCCCCCCCACACAATCCCGGAACTGTAGATGTGAGCCTCTCTGCTGTTTTTTTGGGGTGCTGAGAATCGAACTCAGGGCTCTGGGCATGCTAAGCAAGATGCCAACTGAGCGCTAGATCGTCAGCCTTGATCTACTCGCCGTCTACAATTATGGTGTCCTTCTAGGGTGGGACGCCCCTTGGGTGGCAAAGTCCCAAGCAGCCAATCACCAGACAGGCACTACCCATGCCGCGTCCGAGTTCCCAAACCAAATCCTGCTCTCCCTGTGCAGTGGAGATGCCAAGGGAGGTCGAAATGCTTTTCCGGGAGATAGAGACGTTCAAAAATGTAAAACCCCCCTCCAATTCACCTATAGTGCCGGTTACACAACTCATGGACATTCCACAGTTCACCCAATCACAGATTCTAACCGGGCGGACTTCATAGGGTATGTGTTAGTATGAACAGGAGCACTTGAAAACTCCCCCGTAGGTTGCCCTTTGTCCTCCATACAAATGCTATGGGCCATATGTGCCACCCCACCCCTGGAAGGGTTAAGTTGTCCCCATCAACCCAAATCTAACCCTCTGTGTGCAAAATAAATGCAATTTAAACGTTATTTGTCATTTAAAATGTGTGTGTGTGGCGGGGGAGCCCTGCTTGGTGTTGATATATGAGTAGCTATATGATAGAGGTTTGATCGCTAGGCTTGGCAAAAGAAAAACTCTGAGTTCTCTCTAAAAGAAAGAAGAGTGGCGCACGCCTGTAATCCCAGCACTTGGGAGGCAGAGGCAGGCGGATTTCTGAGTTTGAGGCCAGCCTGGTCTACAGAGTGAGTTCCAGGACAGCCAGGGCAACACAGAGAAACCCTGTCTCAAAAAAATAAAATAAAATAATAAATAAATAAAAGAAGAGGGTAGTGGAGCACGGTGGCGCACACCTGCAATTCTAGCACTGATAAGGCAGAAGCAGGGGGATTGCTGAAACTTTAAGGTCAGCCTGACCTGCAGGACAAGTTCCAAGCAAGAGAGCTACAGGTTAAGATCTTGTCTCCTCCCCCCGCCCCCGCCCCCACCCCCGCCCCCGCCCCCGCCCCAGCCCCACCAAAATAAGGAGAAAACAGTATTTACTTAACCATGTTGATTCAATGACACCTGGGGTCTCCTTTCTTCCAGCCAGTCTCACCTGATTTCCCATTCCTGGCTCCCTCTTAAATACCTGCTGTTTACACCGCTTCCTTGAGCTGCTGGGGGAATGGCGTTACCGACCAAGTCTAGCTTCTTGGACCTGAGCTCCAGCCCACAATGCACCAGCTCCCCAGAGGAAAGCCACGAGGCTTGGGCACAATGCACAGACGCTGGCAGGCAGCTACCGGAGTACAAGGCGGTGGTGGTGGGTGCAAGCGGTGTCGGAAAAAGTGCTCTCACGATCCAGATGACTCACCAGTGCTTCGTCAAAGACCACGACCCCACTATCCAGGATTCTTACTGGAAGGAAGTGGCCCTGGACGACGACGGAGGCTACATTCTAAATGTGCTGGATACAGCCGGGCAGGAAATCCACCGGACTCTGCGCGACCAGTGCTTGGCAGTGGGTGACGGCGTGCTGGGTGTCTTTGCTCTCGATGACCCCTCGTCTCTGGACCAGCTGCAGCAGATCTGGTCCACCTGGAAGCCCCACCACAAGCAGCCTCTGGTACTAGTGGGCAACAAGTGTGACCTGGCGAGCACTGCTGGAGACACTTACGCTGCTGCCGCAGTCCTTGCTCACAAGTTAGGAGCCCCCTTAGTGAAGACCTCAGCCAAGACGCGGCAAGGCGTAGAGGAAGCCTTCACCCTGCTTGTCAGTGAGATCCAGAGGGCCAAGGAGGCTGGGGCTGCGTCGAGCAAGAAGACCAGACGCCACAAAACCGTCTGTAGCTGTGGCTGCTCTGTGGCCTGAAGATCTTAGGCCCCGGCAAACTGACCCTCATCTCATGTCTAGGTGACACAGTTCCCTTGTCATAAGATTCCCCCACCCACCCACCCACCAAGTACGTTTCCACGGACGTCTTTTTATTGTCATTTGGTGAGGAGTTAGGTGGTTAACACGGGGTATCCCTCGTTGGCTGTGTTCTGTTAAACTATGCAAAATTAAATAAGTGTTCACAGCATTCAACGCTCCCTCTGTTCTCTCTCTCTCTCTCTCTCTCTCTCTCTCTCTCTCTCTCTGGTTTGGTTTTTTGGATTTGTTTTTTTCCAGACAGGGTTTCTCTGTATAGCCCTGGCACGCACTCTGTAGCCCAGGCTGGCCTCGAACTCAGAAATCTGCCTGCCTCTGCCTCCCAGAGTGCTAGGATTACAGACGTGCGCCACCACCGCTCGGCTTCTTCCTTCTCTTTTTTGAGACAGGTTCTTACTCTGTACTATGTAGCCCTGCCTGGAACGCAAGAGAGCTTCCTGCCCTCGCCTCCTGAATCCTGGAATAAAAAGTCTGTGCCACCACCGCCCAAGTTTGGTTTGCTTTGTTTTGAGAGAGGCTCTCTGGTAGCCCAGGCTGACCCTGAACTCCTACCTGATTGATCCTGTCTCTCCCTGACGCTACAGATGTGCACACTACGCCCAGCTTTCAGACTCACTGTGATGTGGGTGGGAGAGTATTTTGAGAATTCTTTCATTCAAGGAGTTTTGGCGAGCTGAGCGTGTTAGCAGCATGCACCTGTCATAGCAGCACCGTCAGAGAGGGGGAAGACCAATCAGGTAGGAGTTTGGTGTCAGCCTGGTCTGTATATTGAGTTCCAGGATAACCGGAGCTACATAGTGAGACTCTCTTCCCAAAAAGAAATCAAAGCTGAAGACTCGGAGTTAAGTTTTTTTTTTTTTTTAGAAAGTTCTTTAAAAAAAAAGATTTATTATTATATGTAAGTACACTCTAGCTGTCTTCAGACACTCCAGAAGGTGCCGGCCAGATCTCATTACGGATGGTTGTGAGCCGCCTTAACCTCAGAGCCATCTCTCCAGCACCCCACCCCCTTTTTTTTTGAAAGACTTTCTCCTTTCTCTGTGTAACTCCTGGAACTCGCTTTGTAGATCAGTCTGGCTTTTGAGGTACACGGATTCACCTGCCACTGCCTCCAGAGTGTCGGGATTAAAAAGGCATGGTGCCACCACGCCCAGCACCAGTTAAGAATATTTTTTACAAAAAAAAAAAAGAGCCAGGTGTGGCAGTCATTTTCAATCCCAGCTCTCAGGGAAGCAGGCAGGTGGATCTCTTGAGTTTGAGGCCGGCCAGGGTAAGATGGGCATCAATTTAAAAAAAAAAATAGGAAAAAAAAAAACAAACCCTGAGAAACTGCCCAACCGTGTGTTGGATACAAGGAATGTAGAGAAGACAAACAAAACAACCTCCATACTTGTACGACAGAAGACAGTGACAGGAAGGGTAAGACTATGAAGTGACATTTGTGCCAAAATTTGCACATATCGAGGACAGATATGTAACCAGGGCAAAGACCATGGCTGGAGTGACTTCAGAGCTCTGTGTAAGCAGTGCTTGGCAGTTGCTGATATGGTGCTGGATGGCTGTGAGGCACCTGGGGTCTTCACGAGCCTGGTCCTGGCAGGCAACAAGTGTAGCCGTAGCCCCTTGGCCTTTAGTGCCGTGGACCCCTGGCAGACGCTGAAAGTGACCTCAGAAAGTGACCCGACCTCAGAAAGTGACCCCACCTCAGTGAAGCTTAGAAGGGTAGCCCAGGCAAAGCCGAGTAGGCAGGAGTGTATGTAGCCCTTGCCAGTGCAGGCCCCAAACAGCGACTGTGCTGTTCTCCAAGGACAGCCACTATGGTCACCCAGCCCACCAGCCTCCTAGTACACACCGCTCAGACACACAGCTGCTGTAGATGGCGTTTATTGAGGGCTCAGGGGATGGGAGGTTGCCGGGGTAAGCAGCCGTGGACGTGCTGGCGGGGAGTCAGGGTTGCTGGGGCGCTCCTGGGATCCAGGGCGTGCAGGATGCAGCAGCGCTCAGGGAGGCAGGAGGCGGCGTGCGGGCGCCTGGGCCGAGGGGTTCTCCAGGCGTTTGACGCGCAGCAGAGCCCCCAGTACGTTCTCAGGAGGCACCTCGGCACCCGCGTCCTGGTCCACAGATCGGCGGAGGCGGCGCGGGGCCGGAGCGGCCTCTGGCTCCGAACTTCCGGTGAGGATCCGCCCTAGCAAGTACCTGCGCGGAGCAGCCGAATGCGGCGACGATGCACTGTCTTCGCGGGGCTTCAGGGCCCGCACCAGGCAGCAGCTTTCTAACTCCGCAGGGCTTGTAACCCTCACTGCAGAACTCACCACTACTTGCCGAGGAAGCCCGAGGTCCCGGCCTTCCATTCCAGAAACTGCCCGTCCCAGGGGCCACTTCCTGCCCACACCGACCCACCCACCCGGGGAGCCCTACTCCTGCATGCCCTACCAGCCAGGGCTCCCTGGGCTTCCGTCCCCAGGTTCCAGCGCAGCGCTTTGGTGATTTTACCCCCAGTGCGTGCAGCAGATCCTGCAGTCTCCCCCGCCCTTGCCCTCCCTCCCCCGGGGTCCCCGCACCTCAGCAGCTCCGGGTCCACGTCAGGAGTCTCATCGCCGGCATCCTCGACGTCTGGGCCGGTGGGACCATCGTCATACACTGGGGGCCGGGGTCGCGGCGCTGCGGCAGGGGCAGGGACGAGTTGAGCTGCCAGGGCAGCCGGGTCTAGGCGAGCTCGGAGCAGAGCACGGGCGAGCTGTGCAGCGGGAGCGTCCGGGTCGTCATCCGGGGCCAAGGGCGGGTCCGAGGAGCGCGGGGAGCCCCAGGCGCGCAGCAGCTGCGCCAGGACCCGCGCCTGCTGGTCCTCGGCCTCCTGCGCCTCGGCGCGCGCGCGCTCCTGCCTCTCGGCCTCCAGCAGGTGCGCCAGCGCCCGCGCCAGCTCCTGCACCGCTCCCGCCGCCTCTCCTCGGGGCACGGCCCGACGCAAGCGGCGGGGACCGCCCGTCTCAGCCAAGGGCGCGGATGCTGCGCTCAGACTGCGGGGCTCCTGCGAGAAGATGAGGTGGAGGAGAAAAAAAATATATCGTCATTGTCCCTCTGGCCGGAGATGCCCTACTAGGGGTGGGGCTCCATGTATTTTCAATGACCACCTCATTCACTGGGCCCCTCCCAAATGCCTGTCGTGTCTAAGGTCCCAGGAAACCCCTAAATATCTCCAAGGGCACTTCAGGCCAGAAGAACACCTCTAGGATTCACACAATCTCAAACCTTGTCCTGAGTCCTCTGGATACTACGTTGTTACCGGTCGTTTCTTTTCTCTTCTTTTTTTTGGGGGGGTGGGTGGGGGTGGGTGGGAGGGGTGCCAGGTTTGGAATAACACTATAACATTTCGCTGTTGGAAATTAAACTAGCAAAATTAAGCCAGATGTGGGGGGATTCGTGCCTTTAATTCCCAGCCTACGCAGGCAGATCCCTGAGTTTCAGGCCAGCCTTATCTACAAAGCAAGTTCCAGGATAGCCTGGGCCACACAGAGAAATCCTATCTGGAGAAACAAAACAAAACAAAAAATTTGCAAAAATCCTTTTGAAGGGGAAGTTGCCTGTGTCTCAATAGAAGAATGGGTTGTGTGTCCAGCTCGTGGGGTGTTACAGGATGTACATGTTCGAACCACCGCAGCAGCATTTTCTAATAGGATAAAAGTAGGGAGGATGAAGGAAAGAACAGCTCAGAAATAAAAGATGACTTACTAGGGTGCTCAAGATGCACACGAGGAGATGATAGTGTGGACCAATAACTGAACTATAATTGTCCACTTCAAGATAAATGAATCTCACACACACACAAAGGCAAATTCTAGAACCTCACTGCAGACGAACACCAAGGACTTCTTAGTGACCCCTAGTGACCACCAGGAAGCAGATGCCTAGCCTGATTTCTTTCTCGGATGTTCCAAAGGCAAGAGGAAGGAAACAATGGGTCGTTTAAAGAGGACCTGCAAATGAAAGCGTGGACTCAGTGGGCGGGAGATAGAAGGTGGTGTCTGTGGAGGGGGCGAGCCTAGCAAATGGTTTTTGAAATCTTCCTCTGGGCTTTAAGCAGCTGTGAAGAGGTAGAGCAGCAAGCTGCCCTGTGTGCCCATGATCAGCATCCACCACCCTCAGAGGCAGGGGAAATCACCCACCCGCAACACACACACACACACACACACACACACACACACACAGAGAGAGAGAGAGAGAGAGAGAGAGAGAGAGAGAGAGAAAGAGAGAGAGAGAGAGAGAGAGAGAGAGACCCTTAAAATGTCACACAAGCAACCCAACACGGTCATATCCGCTGCGGGGAGCTGCAGAGATGCAGAGAAGTGGTCTTTTTTTCCTGCCTCTGTGCATGCTCCTGTTGGAGAAATGATATTCAGTTCCATTATCTGAGCCAACCAGGTGCAAGGACACGCATCCTCTTTAAAAGCACAATGCAGAGACATCATGGCTTCTTTCCCTGCAATGACACAGCTCCACAAAGAAGCGAAAAGGAATCTGTCTCGTGGATGCACATAGAAGAACCCAAGCATTCAAGTCTACCCAAGCCACCATGGAGTATGTACCCTAAGGTACAAGGACCACTCCTTCCAAAATGAAAACAAACCAACATAGATACACACAAGTACACAGAAAGATACGCCCATATACTACGTCATCACCCATAAGAATTCACAAATATACACACAGTACCACTGAAAAAGCAACCAGGCCCGCAAAAAGTCAACCAGAAGCATCTCCTCCAAAGGACACACTGAAAGAACACAATACCTATACACCTCGGTCATCACAGCACTGGCTTAGATATCTTTTCTGAATATACCCTAGTGCCAGGGCCACTCTCAGATCAAGATCAGCCCAGGCCCCGGATGCTGAGGGGTGGGCAGGGTGCGTCTGCGGGCCGAGCCCTAAGCACCATCCTCCTCACACCCTGAAACTGCGCCTGGCCTGTGTCGGGGCTGTCAGCTGCAGCCCAGGCCACCCTGCAAAGCTCTATGCGCATACCTGCGGAAAATGCCTCATTAACACTTCCCCCCCCATCTTCCTCCCCACCCCACCCCACCCCACCCCCTGCTGACTGAGGTCGCACCTTCACGGGCCTCGCCGACAGGGTGGGGGGCAGCCTCAGAAGGCCCAAGAGCAGCAGCACCAAAATGCCGACGCCCCCGGCCCTCGGCCCGCCGAGCAGCGGCGACCCCGCCATGCTGCCCCAACGAGCCGGGCTCCGGACGGGCGGACTGGCTGTCAAGTGCGCAGCGATGGGTATTAGGCACAGCCTGCGGCGCTCTGCGGCTGCGCACATCCAGGAGCCTGCCCCCACCCCCCAACCTGGTCCCCTACTCTACGCAGGCGCAGAATTAGGGCTCTGGCCTTCTCTTCAGCCTGCGCATCGCCATGGAGATGTCCAAGGGGCAAAGTGGAGAACAGAAGTCTGCACTGGCGGTTGCCATGGCAGTATAAGGGCAGTTGCTAGGGCAATAGACCTTGCTGTCGAATTACCAGACAGACAAGGGAAATTGATTCAGTGGGCTGAAATAAGGCTCTGGTCTCTGTCCTTGGGGAGACAATAGACTATACTCTTGTTTGATGGATAAACAATTACTGGCTGCATGCTGTGGACCACGATGCTCACAGAGAAATGAATCCAGATGACACGGCCCTGGGCAGCTCAGTTCATATTGCTATGGATTAGCCTAATGCCCGAATAAAGCTGTCGCCACCTCAAAATGACAGCCACCTCAAAATGACACTTAAAGATCTACAGGCGTGTTGTTAAGTAGGAGCTCACTAAATGCCCCTTTCCTTTCTCTCACTTGGGTTCGTTTCCACAGGTATGCTATGTATTGTGCACCCCTACTCACAGACAACAAATAAGTACTTTTAAAAAAAATGATGCAACGAAAGGTTGAGCGAGCCAGGCCTGGTGGCTCGGGCCTGCCATCCCCAACCGCTGGGGGGGGGGCGGGGGGGGGAGGGGGAGGCTTAGAGGGAAGGCTCTCAAGGGCAAGGCCTGTCTGGACTACATCTAGTTCAACAGTCTAGGGATGTAACGCACCCGGTACAGTTTTTGCCGAGCATATACAAAGCCCTAGATGTGATTCCAGGCACCCCAGAAACTGGGAGTGGGAGGGCAAATATTTCTTTTTTTCTTCTTTTGGACAGGTTCTCTCTACATAGCTCTGGCTGTCCAGGAACTTACTATGTAGTCCAAGTTAGCCCTGAAATGACAGAAATTTGCAGATCTGCCTCCTGGGGGGGAGGGGGGGTGCTGGGATTAAAGGCATAAAACACCGTGCCCTGGACAAAGCAGGTTCTAAACCTGCATAAACACACAAAGAGTTTAAGGCCAGTCTGTGCTATATAATGAGATCCTATCCCAAAAGAAAAAGTCAAAAAAATTGTGAGTGGGTAGCTTCACAGCCTAGCGTGAAGCCCCCGTGGGGAAAGGGGGAAGTGGGCTGGAGAGAGAAGGCCAGGCTCTTGTTCGTGGTAAAGCACAAACAAGAGTTCCGTGCCACCACCTTAGGAAGACCCAAAATATCCCCAGCCCAAGGATGGTTGGCACATTCCTGTAACCTTGGCACAAGGAAGGCAGAGGCAGGAGGATCATAAGTTTAAGGCCAGCTTAGGCCACACAGGCAGTTCAAGGGCAGCCAAGGATATATGGCAGTTAAATAAAGTCTCCAACAAACCAGGAGAGATAGTGGGAGTAGAGATTATCCATAGTGCACATTTATGCTTGGAGTCCACCTCATACCAGAAAAATAGAAATAAAACAAATAAATAAAGTAAATAATCAGCTGCGCATGCTATCACAAGCCTTTAATCCCAGCACTCAGAAGGCAGAAGCAGGCAGATCTCTGTTGAGTTCCTGGTCACCCTGGTCTACATAGAGAATTCCAAAGCAGCCTGGGCTACAAAGAGGAACCATGTCTTAAAGAACAACCACACAACAATCACAAAACCCCAACACACTGGAATGATCCATCAGAGGCTGGAGATGTAGCTCACTAGTGAGGCATGTCTAAAGCTGGATTTGAGTGCCAGCGCCAAACAAAAGAAGAAGAAAACCCAGACGATTCGGATAAAATCAGTATGTGTATCCCAAAGGGGTAAAAATCGGAGAAGGCAGTGCTGACAGTGTGTAGTTCTGGATACAGAACCAGGGGCTGCTATGTCCACTTTTATAGTTATTTGGAAAATAAACTTACGATTAAAATATGCTGCTGCAATAATCAGAAGGAAAATATAGATTCTCATTTAGAATTGAAACTAAAGAAAAAAATTTAAATGAAATTTAAACAACATATGATTCCGTGGCATAGATTAAATATGAAGGAAAGCCAGGCATGCTGGCACATCCCTTTTATACCAGCACTTCGGAGGTAGAAGCAGGAAGAGTTCTGTTAGTTCGAGGCCAGCCTGGTCTACATAGAGAGTTTCAGGTCAGCCAATGCTACGCAGAGAGATCCTATCTCAAAAAATAAAAAATAAAAACAAATAAAATAAATAATAAAAGTGAAGAAAAGAGCCAGTCCCTCTGGTACACTCCTATAATCCCAGCACTTGGGAAGCTGAGGCTGGAGGATAGTGAGTTTCAGCATAGCCTACCTAGACCCTGTTAAAACGAAAAATGGGCTGGGCAGTGGTGGCGCAGGCCTGTAATCCCAGCACTTGGGAGGCAGAGGCAGGCAGATCTCTGAGTTCGAGGGGCTACACAGGGAAACCCTGTCTTGAAAAACAAAACAAAACAAAACAGGCAAAAGAAAGATGCACCTCTGTGGCCTAAGGCGTAGCTAATCCATTGATTTGCCTGTGTGTTCCCAGGATCGCAGCACAATATAAAACCTTTCCTAGCTACTTTTATGAAAGTCTGGCTTGGTAGTACACAGCTGAAATCCCAGTACTAGGAAGGCCGAGGCAGAAGGACTGGTGCTGTCACAAGTCTATGGCTAGTTAGGGCTACATAGAGCAAGGCCAGCCAGACCTGCATACAGACTCTGCCTCAAATCACATACAAAAAGTGTATTTCTTTATGGCCCCGAGGATTAAACACCAATATAACAGACACACACTTGGAAATTGCTTCCATTTTCCCACCTCTTGGTGTTCATGTCTTTTATGAATCTAGTCCCATAGAGTGTATGTGTATCTACAAGTAGCAGGTTATATATAATATATGTATGTACTAAAGATAAGATGAAATAACCATCTGTTAAGGAGACTCCTAACTACTTTACTGCATTTGATAAAGCAAGCAACCACTGGGGGGATCTTTGTTTTGTTTTTCAAGACAGGGTTTCTCTGTGTAGTCCTGACTGTCCTGGAACTCACTCTGTAGACCAGGCTGGCCTCAAACTCAGAAATCCGCCTGCCTCTGCCTCCCAAGTGCTGGGATTACAGGCGTGCGCCACTACTGCCCGGCTGATCTTTGTTTTTTGTTTTTTGTTGTTTTGTTATGTTTTTATTTTGTTTGGGGGGGGTTGTTTTTGTTTTTGAGACAGGGTTTCTCTGCTGTAGCCCTGGCTGTCCTGGAACTTGCTCTATAGGCCAGGCTGGCGTCAAAGGCCCAGATCCACCTGCCCCTGCCTATGCTGGGATTAAAGGTGTGCACCACCTGGTGGCTTGTGGCATCTTTGGCATCTTTTATTTTTTTTTAAAGATTTATTTATTTATTATATCTAAGTACACTGTAACAGTCTTCAGACACTCCAGAAGAGGGCATCAGATCTCTTATATCAGATGGTTGTGAACCACCATGTGGTTGCTGGGATTTGAACTCAGGACCTCTGGAAGAGCAGTCGGTGCTCTTAACTGCTGAGCCATCTCTCCAGCCCCATCTTTGGCATCTTAAATAGCAAAGGTTAGAAGCTCACTGGCTGGATTTTGGAGCTAAGGGGTGCCCTGCGTTGGGTGTCCAGTAGGAAACTGAAGCTCTCTTTTCAATATGTTTGATAATTGTAAAGACCTCGGAAGTGACTACTTTCCTGGTTGTGCCTCAAATGATACTGTAGTCCCAACCAACACTGTGATTCACTTTGAGAGAATCTTAGTAGGGAATACAACTAGAGCACCCTGACTTTTCTTTCTTCCTCCCTCCCTCCCTTCCTCCATCCTTCTCTGGAGGGATGGGAATGGGGACCAAGGCTCTGTGCACATTAAGCAAATGCTCCCCTATTGAGCCCCAATTTTCCATCCCAGCCCTAAGCCCTTACTTAAAAAAAAAAGAAAAAAGAAAAACAAAACAAAACAAAACAAAACCTGCCTATTTACTATGATTTGTTGCTTTGTAGTCCTGGAGATGGAACCTAAGGTTTCCTCTATGTCCTGACTACAACTTGTGATTTTTTTGGGTTTTTGTTTTTGTTTTTTTTTGTTTTTTTTTTTTTGGTTTTTAGAGACAGGGTTTCTCTGTGTGGCCCTGGCTGTCCTGGAACTCACTCTGTAGACCAGGCTGGCCTTGAACTTAGAAATCCACCTGCCTCTGCCTCCCAAGTGCGCCACCACGCCCGGCTTGAGATTTGTAGTAATAGAAAACAAGTGTAAGGTGAGTAGGGGTGGCATTTAATCCCAGCACTCAGGAGGCAGAGGCAGGCATATATGGAGTTTGAGGTCAGCCTGGTCTACAGTGTGAGCTCCAGGACAGTCAGGGCTACACAGAGAAACCCTGTCTTGAAAACCAAAGCAAAGCAATGCCCCCCCCCAGTCTACATACTGGAGTCAGAGAGAAGCCTCCACAGTTAAGAGCACTTGCTCCCCTCATAGAGGGCTCCCGTGGCTCAGAGCCATGTGTATCTCCAATTCCAGGGAAGCTGGTGCCCTCTTCTGGCCCCCACAGGCGCCGAATGCATGGTGTACACATATACGCATACATGCAGGCAAAACACTCATACACATAAAATAAAAATGACTATTTATAGCCGGGCAGTGGTGGTGCACTCCTGTAATCCCAGCACTTGGGAGGCAGAAGCAGGTGGATTTCTGAGTTCGAGGCCAGCCTGGTCTACAGAGTGAGTTCCAGGACAGCCAGTTTCAAGACACCCTGTCTCGAAAAACCAAAAAAAAAAAGAACTATTTTTTTAAACAATCTACATATTACACTCATATAAAATGTCTAAGATAAAGGAAATCTATAGACAATTGATTTGTGGTTTTCTATTTTTTTTAAAAAAGGCATTGAAATATTGTAAAATGATTTGAACACAGACATTTCACAAAACTTTGATGAAACAACTGCGTATTATGGAACTTGTTTTGAAAGGGTTCTTACAAAAAAAACATAATTCTACTATGGCTGTGGAGACATAGATGAGAAAAGGAAGAACTGAGGGCGGAAACAGGAAGTAATAGGTGTGACTATGAAGGAAGTCAGTCCATTCAGGGAATGTCAGAATAAGTCCTTCCCTTTTCACAACAAATATGTGCTTATAAAACCTCTTCAAAGGGCCTGGAGAGATGGTGTAGTGGCTGATTAACAGCACTCACTGCTCTTGCCGAGGGCCCAAGCTCAGTTCTACTACCCTGGTAGGGCAGCTCACAACTGTCTATAACTCCAGCTCTCTTCTCTCTCTCTCTCTCTCTCTCTCTCTCTCTCTCTCTCTCTCTCTCTCTCTCTCTCCCCATACACTACAAAGTTAGATGTAAAATAAATGTTTTAAAATTCTGTATACAAATGTTCATGTACTGTGTGCCACATTCATGCCTAGAGCTTGCAAAGGTCAAAAGAGGGTCAGATCCTCTGGAACTGGAGATACAGAAAATTGTCAGCCATCACGTGGGTGCTGGGAACAGAAGCCAGGTCCTCTGCTAGAGCAGCAAGTACTCTTCAACACTGCCCGCTTCCTGATGGGTGCAAACTGGAATCTCAGACCTGTTTTGATTTGCATTTCTCTGATGACTAAGGACTTTGAACATTTCTTTAAGTGCTTTTCAGTCATTCAAGATTCCTCTGTTGGAAATTCTGTTTAGCTCTGTACCCCATTTTTAAAATTAGGTTATTTGGGTTGTTGGTATCTAGCTTCTTGAGTTGTTTATAAATTTTGGACATTATCCCTCTGTCAGATATAGGGTTGGTAAAGATCCTTTCTCAATCTGTAGGTTGCCATTTTGTCCTATTGACAAGTATCTTTAGTCTTACAGAAGTTTTTCAGTTTCTTGAAGATGCTTTTTTTTATTGTGTGGTTTTGTCTTTTTTTTTTTTTATCATAAACCAAGTGTCGGTAGGTTGAGTGTCCTCTGTTGAGAATTCTGTTTAGCTCTGTACTCTGCACCCCATTTTTAATTTAATGGGATTATTTCTGGGTCTTTGATTTGATTCTATTGATCATCATGTCTGTCTCTGTACCAATACCATACAGTTTTGTTTTGTTTTGTTTTGTTTTTAAATCACTATTTCAGCCGGGCGGTGGTAGCGCACGCCTGTAATCCCGGCACTTGGGAGGCAGAGGCAGGCGGATTTCTGAGTTCGAGGCCAGCCTGGTCTACAGAGTGAGTTCCAGGACAGCCAGGACTACACAGAGAAACCCTGTCTCGAAAAACCAAAAAAAAACAAAACAAAACGAAGAGTATCATTAATAGTGTCAGGGATTGGTATAGGATTAACATAGTGAAAATGGCCATCTTATCAAAAGCAATCTACAGATTCAATGCAATCCCCTTCAAAATTCCAACACAATTTTTTTTATGCAATCTTCCCCCCCCCCCCCGAGATTACAGGCGTGCGCCACCACGCCCGGCTTTAATGATACTCTTATGCTTGCAGATGGGAGTCTAGCAGGTTGTCCTCTGAGAGGCTCCACCCAGCAGGTAACTCAGACGGATTAGACACCCACAGCCAAACAGTGGATGGAGCTTAGGACTCTTATGGAAGAATAGGAGGAAGCATCAAAGCCGCTAAGGGGACAGGAACTCCACAGGTAGACCGACAGAGTCAACTAACCTGCACCTTTGGGGCACTCAGTCTGAATCACCAACCAAAGAGTATACAGAGGCTGGACTTAGGCCTCCCTGCTCATATGTAGCAGATGTACAGCGTGGTCTTCGTGTGGGTCCTGAACAACTGGAACAGGGGCATCCCAAAAGCTGCTGCCTGTCTGTGGGATATGTTCTAGCTGGGCTGCCTCGTCTGGCCTCAGTGTAAGAGGATGTGCCTCGCCTTCCAGAGACTTGATGAGCCAGGGTTTGAGGATACCCAGGAGAGCCTCCACCCATTCAGAGGAGAAGGGGAGGGAGGATTGGGGGTGGATTGTGGCAGGGGGTGACCCCAGGAGGGCAGTGAGTCAGATGTAAAGTTAATAAAACAAACAAATAAAACGCTGTTCTCTCTCTCTCTCTCCAGCTACTTCCCCAAATAAAACCTTTCATTAAATCCCTTAAACAATGAAAAGTGTTTTTGCTATTCTGCCTAGATTGGCCCTAAATTACCAAACTCAAGTAGTGCTCCTTCCTAGCCTAAATAGTTGGAACCGCAAGTTAGCAACACACCGTACCAGGCCACAATAGTAAGTTACACGTTTGTGTACAGCACAGGCAAGCACCCTGGGATCAGACTCAGATCCTTGAGGATACTAAACTAGCACTCTTATCACTGAACTGTTGTCTCCACTTTTATATTCTCAGCCTGGAATAGTGGCCCACACCTGAAATTCCACAACTTGAGAAGCAGAGGCAGAAGACTGCCTTTCTTTAGAAGACCAGCCAGGGCTACATAGTTCTGGGCCAACCGGGGCTAGAGCAAAATGCTACTTCCTTTCCAAACGGATGCACATTATTTTGTTGGATCCAACCTAGGCGTCGCACTTGCTCGGCAAGCCCTCAGCACTGCTATACAATTATAACATGATCTCAAAGTCTAATTGGTTATTGTTTTGTACTGTGGGGATCCAAACCTGGGGACTCAAGCCTGTAAGATAAGCACCCTATCACTGAGTTAGACCTTCAAACCTCCAGCTGGATATTTTAAGGAAAAAAATCAATAAATATATAATTAATGTATGAATTCTTGAAAAAAATTACACGTGACTATTCAAATCAGCATTATAAATAGCTCACAAAAGGAGGTACCCCCAAGTGTCATGGATAGATAAGTAAGGTTCAGACTTAGAGTAGATAAAGGAAAAGGTTGGGGATTTAACTCAGAGCTAGAGCACTTGCTTAGTACTCTTGAGGCCCTGAATTCCATCCCCAACAGAATAAAAACGATTTAAAGTGCACCAACACCCCCAAACTCTTCTACCCCTAGCACCACACAAATGGTTCACCAGGGTGGTGTGTTGTGACCCCCAGGTGTACTGTGATACCCAGGAGGTAGAGGCAGGAGGATCACCAGCACAAGGCCATCCTCAGCTGCCTAGATAGAGGTCTGCCTGCACTACAGGAGGGCTGTTTCAAACACACACACACACACACACACACACACACACACACACACACACTCACTCACACAGCTCCAGAGTTCCGGAGATGGACAATGGTGTTGGTTGCTTTTAGCAGTGTGAACTTGTTTCATGCTTTTAGCTCAACTCTGTGTTTAAAAATCACACTGTATGGTTGTGATTTTGTAAACTACATTTTTGGTCCTGGCCTCGGTTTCCTGGAATGTAACTCCTAAAATCCTTGGAATAGTCAAAATGATGATTATCTCTTTATATGCTAATGAGTAAGATGCTGACTGGCCAGACACCAGATGGAACTGGAGAACTGGAACTTGGGGCTTACCTCCAACTCCTCTAGAGACTAGCTAAAGGTAATGTTTATGATCCATGGTTATAATGAATTGTGTTCATTAACTGAGGCAAAAAAAAAAAAATAGGAGACTAGATTCAGAGGGGTTATGCTTAGCTGAACACATAGTAATCCCATGAGTCTGGCGGCCCTGGAGAGGGCATGAGATTTCTTTGTCTCTGCCTCCATCCTATCCATCTCTTCTTTTGGATTTTAATCAGTATCTTTGGTAGCATCTATTATAATACATAGGTAAGCATAGGCAAAGTATTGTCCTAGCACACTAATCAAACAGAGGAGGGCTTGGGAGCCTGCTTAGAGCATGCCAACTGAATACAAAGGCAAGGACTTCTGAGTGCTCACAGTAGAGTGCTGCCTGCCGTGTTTGTGCTCAAGACCCAGGATCCCATTCCCAGCGCTATTCTGCCTATCCTTCCCCATGAAAGCTCCTGCCATTATGCGTGGGGTGGGGGTAATGAAAAACAAGGAAGCCCCAAGGTCTTTGTAATTAACAGGGGAAGGTGTGTGTGTGTGTGTGTGTGTGTGTGTGTGTGTGTTTGTGTGTGTTGGGGATGGGGGTCTATTAGCACTGAAGTCACAGGGGCAAGATAATGCTAGGTCAGGATAGAATTAATTAAAAGAAACCTACCTGGGAACTGGCAGAAGGCATCTGGTCCTAAGTGTTCTGTTCTGATTCTTAAGGGGGAGTATAAGAATCTGAATGGGGCCAGACAGTGGTGGCGCACGCCTTTAATCCCAGCACTTGGGGGGCAGAGGCAGGCAGATTTCTGAGTTCGAGGTCAGCCTGGTCTACAGAGTGAGATCCAGGACAGCCAGGGCCATACAGCGAAAACCTATCTCAAAAAAAACCAAATCCAAAAAGAAGAAGAAAGAAGAAGAAAGAAGAAAGAAGAAAGAAGAAAGAAGGAGGAGGAGGAGGAGGAGGAGGAGGAGGAGGAGGAGGAGGAGGAAGAAGAAGAAGAAGAAGAAGAAGAAGAAGAAGAAGAAGAAGAAGAAGAAGAAGAAGAAGAAGAAGAATCTGCTGAATAGGGCTTTCCCTCTCTTACAGTCTCAGGATGGTTAAACTGTTAAATTTCAGTTTATGTTTATTTAAGACAATGAACACTCTGAATAATTACTCAGAGCCTGGGTGCCACTCAGTTGGTAGAAGCTTGGGACCTGCCTCAGTCTCAGTGTGTGAGCTCATGACCCCATCTGGTCTCTGTTACTGTCATTCTCCCTGGTCCTCTCCTGGTTCTTGTTGCTCTTCCTGTGCCCAGCCCTTCAGTGCCTTTCCCTTGAGCATGTGCATACAGTGATTCTCAGAGACAAGTGCTAGACCACATTACTCTGTGTTGATCCACCACCTCTCTCTTTTTAAACACCATAGCAACTTTTTCTAAGTATTTGTATATGCATGTGTGTGGGTTTGTGTGTGCATACACAACACACATGGAGACACGAGAAGACAGCTTGTGGAGCTGGTTCTGTTTTTCACTACATGGGTCCTGAGGACTTGAACTTAAGTCTTCACACTTGGCAGCAAGTACCTTTAGCTGCTGCCCCATCTGGCTACCCTCTTTATCTTGTAAGATAGCAGATCTAGGGCACGCAGAGTCAGGGAGACCAAAGGAGAGGAGCCGAGGAAGCCGCTGTGTATTCAGGAAGGAATAAACTGAAAGCAAGCCTCGGAAATCCTAGACGGAAGCAGATTGGCATAAAGGAGATGAAGGAATTATAGGTGCGGGGGGCTAGGGCACGGCTCCGTGGGGAAGCACTGGTCTAGTGTAAGGGTCCTGGCTTACTTCCCTCTTGAGACAGTCTATAGCTCTGAGTGGTCAGAAACTGGCTATGCAGATTCAACTGGCCTCCGTCTTAGAGATCTGCCTACTTCTGCCTAGTGCACGCTGGAATAAAAGGTATGTGTCACCGTTCCTGGTCAGCATGTGATATAGAGACCTGATGCGCTGCAGTCCAGCCCCTGAACCGAAAGGGCAAGCAAGTGCCTCCATGTCACTGTGACCTCCCCTCTATTTGCTGTTTCCCTTTAGTTGTATACGTGTACTGGTGTCTTTCCACAGCTGTCAGCAGCATTGCACAGGGAAAACAATCTGAGAGCTGGGGACATAGCTCAATCAGCAGAGCGCTTGCCTAACACACAGGAGGGGCTGGGTTTGATTTTTGCACCACACATATAAGCGGAGCCTGATCGTACGAACCTTGTAATTCTAGCATTCAGGAAGCAGAAGACAGGCCTGGAAGGTCAAGGTCTGTGTATTTCAGTTTGAGGCCATCTGGGCTAGGGACTTTTAAACACCAAAAGAAAAATTGGAGGAAGCAGAAAGATGCAGGCGAGGCTTGTCTGCTGAGGTCCCCAGCTGCAAAATAAACAGGTAGCGGCTGCCTGGGGCGGCCTGAGGCATTGGCAGCCCCGGAGCACAAAGGGCAAGCGAGCGCTTCTCCGCCACCTGCTGGTCACTCCTCTCAACTGGCTCCTTGGCTTCAGCTGTGTACAGCTAATGGAGTTCCTCCCAGAGCGGTCTTCCTGCATTCTGCCCGCCACATGGCCTTTTCCCAGTGGACATTAACTGTACAAAAGAAAACCTCATAGGAATTACTGTGGATTTTTTTTGCAAACGTGCATGTAGCATGCTTTGACCATGTACCCCTTTCTTACTCTCCCTGACCTGTCTCCTCTCCCTCATCCCCCTCTTCTTCCATCCCTAACAGTGTCGCTCCTAATTACAGGTTGTCTTTTTGTTCTGCAGGCTACACAAGAGAGAAATGATTGAATACTTGCCCTGGCTTGTTTTGCATAACAATATTTCAGTTCCCTCAAATTTCCTACAAACTACGTAATTTCATCTATAGATGACTACTACTCTAGTCGTGTGTGCGCGCACACG
Organism: Apodemus agrarius; assembly: GCA_964023405.1. Classification (NCBI taxonomy): domain Eukaryota; kingdom Metazoa; phylum Chordata; class Mammalia; order Rodentia; family Muridae; genus Apodemus; species Apodemus agrarius. The sequence goes on from OZ030010.1 coordinate 12,815,789, forward strand.
CACGCCCATGTACATTTTCTCTTCTCTTTGGCTGATGGCCACCTACACAGATTCATCAATGCTGTGAATGACTTGCAATAAATACGAATGTGTGGGTAAGTCTGTGCTATGTTGGTTCCTTTAGGCGTGTGCCCAGTAGAGCTGGGTCAGATGGTAGATCTATTTGTTTTGAGTAACCTTTCTACTAATACATTCTCACCAATACTGTATAAGGAGTCCCTCGTCATTTGATGATAGCAATTTACACTTCAGAAAGATGGAATCCTGTTATAATTTTGATTTGCTTTTCCCTGAGAGTGGAAGATATTAAACTTTCCCCCATATTTTGTTTTTTTTTCAGACAGGGTCTCATTATGTAGGCCTTGCAAAATTTATATATTATCCATGAGTTCACTTGTAGTGCAGTGGTCACAGTGAAAAGACAAACACAGTCTCTGGAAATTTCTGTGCCTCTATATGACATTTGAACCCCAGTAGAGACAATGGTTATCCCATCTATCTACGTAGGGGTTCACACAGAATGTCAGAACCTGGGAGTTGTCTGCCCAGGATAATCTTTTCCACACTTCCCGTCTCCCTAAATGAAAACACATTTCTGGATATACTGTGGTCACCCTTAAAAAACAGACTAGGTTGCCAGTGGCTCAGTTGGTAAGGGCACTTGCCATAGAACCTTACCTGAATTTGATTCTGGAAACCAACATAGTGGAGGAGGGTGAACCCACACATGTACACTATGACATGTGTGCCCACACTCCCAACACACGAGTCTTTTTTAAAAGTCTGGGTAGGGGCTGGAGAGATGGCTCAGTGGTTAAGAGGATTGACTGCTCTTCTGAAGGTCCTGAGTTCAAATCCCAGCAACCACATGATGGCTCACAACCATTGGTAACAAGATCTGATGCCCTCTTCTGGAGTATCTGAAGAAAGCTACAGTGTACTTACATATAATAATAAAATAAATCTTTAAAAAACAAAACAAAACAACAAAAAGTCTGGGTAGGGCAGGGGTGCATGCCTTTAATCCCAGCACTCTGGAGGCAGAGAGAGGTAGCCATGGGGATCTCTTGAGTTCCAGCTCAGTCTATAGAGCAAGTTCCAGGATGGCCAGAGCTACACAGAGAAACCTTGTCTCAAAAAACAAAACAAAACAAATTTGCAATTCTGGCACTTGGGAGACAAAAGGATGAGGATTTTGAAGTCAGTCTAGACAATAATAGTGAGCCCTTGTTTAAAAAACAAAGCAAGACTGTTACCCCATAGCACTTAGGAATCAAGGCAGGAAGATCAGTTCACAGGACAAGCGACTGTTATAATGAAAGTTGGAGGCTAGCCTGGGCTCCTTGAGACCCTGTCTTGAAAGACAAACAGCAAGCAAGGTGTGGAAACCCACCCCTTTAATCCCAGCACTTATCCATAGATTTGCACTGTAGCAATCACAGTGGAAATTTCTATGTCTCTTATATGGCAACAATATGTCAGATCCTGCGAGCTGTCCATCGGGATAATGGAGAAGGCAGGCAGATCTCTGAGTCTGGCCTACATGAGTTCCAGGACAGCCAGAGCTACATAGTGAGACCCCGTCTCCAAAAACAAACAGCAGAACATAAAATTAAGTGGACAGGGATGTGGAGAAGATCTGAGTGGAGGTGGAGAAGGGGAAGTATATGAAAAAAAAAGAAATAAAAATAACAAAATGTAATTAGTAACAGTAACAAAGAACAGCAAATGTAAAAAGGTCTAGACACCAGCAAATGAGGAAAGGACTGAGACTGACAGTCTTTTTTTTGAGACAGCAGTCTCCTTCATCCAGGATCTCCCTCCACCGCAGAGCTGTTATAAGGCCACAGGGATTGTTTTTCTATTTGTTTTATTTTATTTTGCAAATGGACCCTTGAGAAGATAGAATGAGTGGTATTTTAAAAAAGCTTGTTTGTGCTTTTGTTTCTCAAGACAGGGTTCTCTGAGTAACAGCCCTAGCTGTCCTAGAACGACCTCTGTAGACAAACTCACAGAGATCTGCCTGCCTCTGCTGCTCTGTGCTGGGATTAAAGTGCGCACTACCACACCCAGGGCAAAGGCTTTTCTTCCAAGGCTAGTTCTCCATTCTCTCCAAGGGGAGCTTGGACAAGGAGGGTCCAGAGCATGTCTGCACAGCACACACATGCACCAGCAATCCTTGTGCTTCTTCCCTGTTTGTTGGACGCATGTCTAGCTCCTAACCACGTTTATGCGCGTGCCCAATTCATCTTGGTGACTCTTATCTCCCTCGCTCATTTATTCTGTAAACCTTTACCAGAGGCTGGGTGTGGTAGCATCGGACAAGTTCAAGTCCTGCTTAGACAACACAGTGAGGCCCTGCTTCTTTCTCCCACTGCCCCGTGCAAAAAAAAAAAAAAAAAAAAAAAATCCTTAGAACCCATTCATTGTGGAGCTTCAAGACCTAGACTTCCCAAGCCCCTTCTCCCAAGAGGGTCACCTGGGTGACTGAAAGTGGACATACACAGACATTTCAAAACTGACTTTAAACATTCATCAGGGTGCCACACAAGGGATCTGGGGTGAGAGAATTGTTACATGTGTGAAGCTGAGATGCCCTGAGACACCAAAAGGGAACCCATGTGACAAGGCTGCTGGGGTGTCCCCACCCCTACCACAGAACAAGAGAGTAGAATAGAGGCCCTCTGTGAAGGTCTCAGGGCTAGGTAGGAGCCAGTCCTCCCTTGGAGGTAGATCATCCAGGAGGGAACTGAGGAGCAGCTCCCACGGTGGCAGGGGCAGGCAGCGGCTTCCTCAGTGGTACTGCTGGTAGTTGGGATAACCTGGGGCCGGAGCTCCCTCTTTAGGGGTTAGCTGGCTGGGGTCCTCCATGAATGGGGGTGCTGGAGAGGGGAGAATGAGGTAATGAGGTGAGGAAGTGTGGAGAAGGCTGGCAGTGCTTCCGGACTCTCCCTGACCATTGCCCACCAGGTCCTCACCATTGCGGAACTGCTGGGCAGTATAGCGCGTGAGAAGGATGCCAACACCCTCAATGAGGGCCAGCAGGATGCCCCCCATCATCGCAGAGCCCACCATGGCCAGCGGACCACCTAGGAGGCAGAAAGAGACACAGCTGAGGAACGGCAGGCACGACAGGGCAGAGACTGGGGTTGGGGGCCAGAGGCACTCACTGCGCGCAGCCAGCACGGCTCCGGTCAATGCTCCGCTGGTGATGGAGTTCCAGGGGTCCTCTTTGCCCCGCAGCCGGACCAGGCCACAGTCGATGGTGGAAAACAGGCCTCCCCACACTGCAAAGCTACCTGCACAGGAAAGAGAGTCCGGATCAGACATTCTGAGACTCCACGCAACTCAACATCTGGAAACTTCCAAGGCCTGACGTCGGGCCAAGAGTGCTGGGACTGAAGATGTGGCTCTGGGGAAGAGTACTTGCCTAGGGTGATCCCCTCCCCCACTAAACAAATAAACACGACCAGGATATAGTATGATCCCAGGACCTGGAAAGCTCAGCTAGGAGGACTGCAAAGACGTAGACACACCTATACAGTAGAGGCTGTCTCAAAAACAGGAGGTGGGTTGGGAGAGTAACTTAGGATGGAAGCCATGGGTCACAACCTTAGCACCAAATACGAGAAGGAAGAAAGGCCAGATAGAGAACTCGGTGTCACACCGCTGTAGACAGTCCATCTTTCCCGCCGTGAAGCGTCCACGGCTGCAGTTATTATCAGTAAAATCCTTTCACTTTTATTTGGGAAATGGCCACAAGCAGATTAGCCTTTCATATGGCTTTCAATGCAGCGACTTTCACCCTGTAAACGTCACATGGGGTTGGAATTCTGGTTCTGATTTCAGGGAGAAGGAAAACGGAGCAGGAAAGCCAGGGCACAATATATATTATTATACACTCATAATCTAGAAATCCAAAAGCCTTCAAAACACTACAACTTTTTGAGCATGGTCATGATACCAGAAACAGAGAATTCCATAGCTGACCTTATGTGACAGGAAACAATCAAAAACGCAAGAGGACCAAACATGCTGCTGTACAATTGGCTGAGGTGGCGGTCTGCACGGGTGGCCCCAGCTACATGGGGGGCTGAGGTAGGGATGGACCTCAGGGCTTCATGCGTTCGTTAATGCTTTACCACTGGACCACGCCCCCATCTCTCCCCCTTTTTTGAGACACTATCTCACAAAGTCAAGGCTGCAGTCAACCTTGCTTTGTAGCCAAGGATAACCTTGACGTTCTGACTCATCCGCCTCCATCGATCAAATGCCGAGATTACAAGTGGGCCCCATCATACCCAGCTCTTCTGCAGGGAACCCAGGGCTTTGTGCTGCTAGCTAAGTACTCTACGGACTAAACTCCAATCCCAGGCTCGAGACTCCATCTCTTAATTAAAATGAAATATACAATGTTAGGAATCTGTCTTAGTGACATAGCATTTGTCTAGCATGCTCAGTCCATCCCCACTATAAAACAAGAAAAAAAAATACATGTTTATAGTGTTTAAAATAACACTTTGGGTAGATATAAAACGGATGCTATAGTACTTGCCAATCATGCTGGACACAACAGGTCCAATCCCTGGTATCTCAAAATAAGTTAATTTTTTAAAAAAAAGAGCCTGGGGAGCCGGGGCGTGGTGGCACACGCCTGTAATCCCAGCATTTGGGAGGCAGAGGCAGGCGGATTTCTGAGTTCGAGGTCAGCCTGGTCTACAGAGTGAGTCCCAGGACAGCCAGGACTACACAGAGAAACCCTGTCTCAAAAACAAAACACAAACAAACAAACAAACAAACAAACAAACAAAAAGAGCCTGGGGCTGGAGAGATGGCTCAGCGATTAAGAACACTGACTGCTCTTCTAAAGGTCCTGAGTCCAAATCCCAGCAACCACACTGTAGCTCACAACCATCTGTAATGAGATCTGATGCCCTCTTCTGGTGTGTCTAAAGACAGCTATAGTGCACTCATATATATATATATAAAATAAATAAAATTTTTGGGGGGGGGTTTCGAGACAGGGTTTCTCTGTATAGCTCTGGCTGTCCTGGAACTCACTTTGTAGACCAGGCTGGCCTCGAACTCAGAAATCCGCCTGCCTCTGCCTCCCAAGTGCTGGGATTAAAGGCCTGCACCACCACAGCCCGACAATAAATAAATCTTTAAAAAAATAAAGAAATAAAAAAAGAGCCTGGCATAGTTCATTATCTGTCATCATTTTTTTTGTTTTGTTTTGTTTTTCTGCTTTCTTTCTTTTTTTCTTTATTGAATATATTCTTTATTTACCTTTCCTTTCCCTTTTCCTGGTTCCCGGCCCCCCAAAGGTCCCATATGCCCTTTTCCCTCCCCCTGTTCCCCCATCCTCCCCTTCCCACTTCCCTGTTCTAGTATTCTCCTACACTGATGCATTGGCCTTTCCAGATCCAGGGTCAACTCCTTCCTTCTTGTCGGACATCATTTGGTATGTGGATTGTGTCTTTGGTGTTCCAAGATTCTAGGCTAATATTCACTTATCAGTGAGTGCATACCATGATCATTCTTTTGAGACTGGGTTACCTCACTTAGTATGATGTTCTCCAGTTCCATCCATTTGTCTAAGAATGTCATGAATTCATTGTTTCTAATGGCTGAATAGTACTCCATTGTGTATATATACCACATTTTTTGTATCCATTCCTTCGTTGAGGGACATCTGGGTTCTTTCCAGCTTCTGGCTATTATAAATAAGGCTGCTATGAACATAGTGGAGCATGTATCCTTATTACATGCTGGGGAATCTTCTGGATATATGTCCAGGAGTGGTATGGCATATCTGTCATCTTAATACTTGAGAGACTAAAGCAGAAGGATTGTGTTTGAGGCCAGCCTGGGCTATAGAGTGAGACATGTTTCACAAAGAGAAAGATATTCAAGATACATAAATAAGCTGTACACAAACACAATTGTGTTTAGACTTGGGTCTAATTCCTAAACTATCTCATTCTGCATATGCAAGTATTGTAAAATCCAAAAGCCTCTGACATGGGAAACACTTCTGGTCTCAAGCATTTTGGATAGGAATACACAACCTGTGGTTAAAATATTTACTGGGGGTTGACTGTGTTCTAATTTTTTTTTTGAGACAGGGTTTCTCTGTGTAGCCCTGGCTGTCCTAGAACTGTCTCTGTAGACCAGGCTGGCCTCAAACTTAGAAATCTACTTGCCTCTGCCTCTCAAGTGCTGGGATTATAGGCATGTGCTACTACTGCCCAGCCGAATATTTATTTGAGGTAGTCTGTGTTTAGCTCACTTCTGCAATTTTAAATTAGTTAATATGATCAAAGGCCTTAGCATAGAACTGTCAGTTATTAAGTACCTTGTGCATTCATTTTCTTTTCTTTTTTTTAAAAGATTTATTTATTTATTATATATAAGTACAGTGGAGCTGTCTTCAGACACCCCAGAATAGGGGGTCAGAAGAAGAGGGGGTTAGATCTCATTACAGAGGGTTGTGAGCCACCATGTGGTTGCTGGGATTTGAACTCAGGACCTCTGGAAGAGCAGTCAGTGCTCTTAACTGCTGAGCCATCTCTCCAGCCCCGTGCATTCATTTTCAAATTACCAATTAAGTGGTCAGTGCTGTCATTATCAGATGAGGTTTGGAGGAAGACTGCAGGTCACCTCACAGGGAAGAGCCAGGATCTGGATTTAAGGACAGAAGAGCCCAGGCTTGGTAGTATACCCCTTTAATCTCAGTACTTGGAAGGAAGAGGTAGAGGCAGGGGTGGGAGAATCTCTGTGAGGCCAGCCTGATCTACAAGAGTGAGTTCCAGGACAGCCAAGGCTACACAGAGAGACCCTGTCTCGAAAAAACCAAATCAACTGCAGAATATATCATGGTGTCCTTTCATATTAAACTGTCAGGAAGTCGCAATCAGACTTTGAGTCTGGACTTGTAACTCACAGTCTAGTGTCAAAGGATTGATCAATTACCGTCAAAGTTCCTAACACATCTTTATGGTTCCGTGATCTCACCTCCAATCTGGGGCGCTCTGATTCTCACAGCATTGACGCTACCTCTGAAGCGGTGCCGAATTCCCTGGAGAAAGCAAGGAGAGGCGTTAGGCTCGGGAGAAGAGGACTCACTGGCAGGCAGGGTGGCTAGGCTTACAAGAAGGAAGGGTGCTGGGGTCCTCAGTGGTAGAGCACATGCCCATAACGAGCAAGGCTCAGGGTTCTTCTACGCCCAGCACTGCAACAAAGAAGAAGGCGTGCGAAAGCTAGGAGATGCAGAGCAGCGGCCCAAGAACCAGGAGGAGGGAGAGTAAAGCCAACCAAGACACTCTCAGAGTGAGGCTGCTCACTTTTATTTCTTCACTCAGTCACTCTACAATCAGCAGGCACCACATGCCAGGCTTCATCCTCTATACAGGGCTACAACAAGGAGCAAGGTCCCCGCCCTTGCACACACACACACACAGTAGAGGCAGGGACAGAACCTAAGACAGCCTCAGGCAACCAAATGCAGTCTAGAGCAGTGGTTCTCTTCTCACCCTTCTGACTCCCTTTTGGTGGACTGACCCTTCCACAGGGGTCGCCCAAGACCATTGTAAAAGACGGATATTTACATTATGATTCAGAACAGTAGCAAAATTACATGAACTTTTATGTAGCAGCAATGAAAAATTTTTACGGTTGGGGGTCACACCACCACATGAGGATCTAACTGTATGAAAACTCAGACCCTTTAATTAGGCTGTGAACCGTGGTTGTGCACGCCTTCAATCCCAGCACTCAGGAGGTGGATCTCCGTGAGTTCGAGGCCAGCCTGGTGTACAGAGGTAGTTCCAGGACAGCCAGGGTTACACAGAGAAATCATGCTTCAAAAAATGGAGCAGGGGCTATCCCAAAAGCTGTACACGGGGATATGTTCTTCTAACCGGGCTGCCTTGTCTGGCCTCAGTGGAAGAGGAAGCACCTTGCCCTGCAGAGACTTGATGTGCCAGAATGGGGGGGGTGTACAAGGATTATAGGAGGGGGTGACAGGGAGTTCAGTGAGCGGGATGTAAAGTGGATGGAAAAACACAAATAACTAGGTAAGTAAATGAAAGAAGAAAAGGAAGGTTGAGAACCACCGCCTTAGGGGAAAGAGAATAAAGAGGGGTGACAGCAGCAAGGGGCAAAGCAATCCTTTATTAGAGAAGAAGCATGCAAAGGAGGCGGGGCCGCAGCTCGGCGGTACAGTCCATTCTTTGCATGCAGGATGGGAAGATTGAGACGCCAGCATCCATTCCTTACAGCAGGAAAGGAAAAAAAAAAAAACAAAAAACAAAAAAAAAACAAAAAAGAAGGGCGCAATATGTGTGAAGATTCCCAAGAATGAGAACTATGGACGAAGATCCAGGAAAGAGAGTTCCAGAGCGAGACAGTAATGTCACAGAACCAGGCCATGTTGCCAGATGCCTGTAATCCCAGCACTTGGAGAGCCCAGACAGGAGGATTTGAAGTTGTGTGCCAACCTGTGCTATAGAAAACACTGTGCCGGTGTGTGAACATGGGGAGGTCAGAGTATCTCAGTGAACCAAGCTCCAGCTAGGCGGACTGGCCACCAAGCTCTTGGGATATATACGCCTGTCTTGTGTCCCCTCCCCTCCACACTGGGCTTATGGGCACAAGCAAGCATGCCTGGCTTTTTCCAGAGGTGGTGGGGAATCGACCTCGGGTCCTCAGGCTTGTGAAGCCAAATCCACTGAGCCTTCTAGCTTCAAGGGATGGGGCTCAAAGGAAAGGTAGAATTATATATTACTCTCCCCTTCAATTTAAAGGTTCTTTCTGTCAAACTCCTGTCATTTTCCTGTATAGAGGATTTTTTTTTTTTTTTTGAGACAGGGTTTCTCTGTGTAGCTCTGGTTATCCCCGACTTCACTCTGTAGACCAGACTGGCCTCGAACTCACAGATCTGACTGCCTCTACCTCCTGAGGGCTAGGATTAAAGGCGTGTGCCATTACTACCCATATATAGAGAATTTTAACCCAGACTGTCTTGCGGTAAAATCTATGTTGTATACATATTTGGGTTTTTTTTTTTTTTGGTTTTTTTTTTTTTTTTCGAGACAGGGTTTCTCTGTGTAGCTCTGGCTGTCTTGGAACTCACTCTGTAGACCAGGCTGGCCTCCAACTCAGAAATCCACCTGCCTCTGCCTCCCAAGTGCTGGGATTAAAGGCGTGCGCCACCACCGCCGCCGCCACTGTTATATACATACTTAAAATTTGATGCTAACCTTTTTTTTTTTTATTCTGATGCTAAGGATGGAACCTAGGGCCCCCCTCCCTCTCTCTCCTGCTTAAATCGACTACTCTAGACTGTTTCTGACAGTTCAGTATTTCTACAGAGTTCTAACGGGACAGTTGAAAAACAGAGTCCCTCAAATCCTAGATCCAGGAGCCAGGCCCAGCACACAGTAGGTGAACAATCAACAGAATGTTCAGTATGCTCAGAGCAGTACTGTATGTCAGCAAGACTGCAGATTCCCACACCACTGGGGGAAGGCCCAACTCACAACAGGGGCATTGCGGAAGCCCTTGATAGCCTGGAAGACTCCACCACCAATGACACCCATGGTGAAGGCTCCACCGCAATCATCCACAATTCGCCATGGGCTGCAAGCAGGAAGGAAAAGATTGGGTTAATGTGAGACCCTGCCGTGTGTGGAGAACCAAACTGGGAAGCTCGTGACTGATATGGAACACCTCAGGTAACAACAAATTAGTCCTGACACCACTTTTTATACTCCCCATAAAGGCAGAAAGGAAAGCCAGATGTGCTCTGCATACCTGTCATCAATACTTGGAAGGCTGAGACAGGAGGATCACAAGCTGGCAGTCCAACTTGGGCTCTAAGTGGAGACCCTGTCCCACAAAAAAAGTTTGTCCACTGGGTGCTGTGGCGCCTGCCTTTAATACCAGCACTCCTGAGGCAGAGGAGGGCGGATCTGTGTGTCTGGGGTCAGTCAAGTCTACTCAGTTCGAGGCCAGCCAGAGTTCTATAGTGAGACCCTGTCTCAAAACAAACAAGCCAGGCAATGGTGGTGCACACCTTTAATCCCAGCACTTGGGAGGCAGAGGCAGGCAAATTTCTGAGTTCGAGGCCAGCCTGGTCTACAGAGTGGGTTCCAGGACAGCCAGGGCTACACAGAGAAACCCTGTCTCGAAAAAACAAAACAAAACAAAAACCCCAAAAAACAAACAAACAAACATACAAAATGTAAAAGAAAAGGTTTGTAAATCTATGTGCAGAACAAAAAGTGAAGAAGAAAGAATTTGAGATAGGGGAGGTGTCACACTATATAGCTTTCCAAAGCTGGGCTTATTACTGGCAGAATAGTACTGTTGATTACAAGCAAGTATGAATAAAACTGTTTTTGTTATTGTGAAAAGTCAAATGGCTTTGGGACCTAGGAACCCCTGCCCCCCCCCCATCTCTTTCTTGCTTAAATCGGACTGCTCTCCCACTGAGCTAAATACTTCTAGCCCCTAAGACTGTTTCTGACAGTTCAGTATTTCCACAGAGTTGTAGCGGGACAGTTGAAGAACAGAGTCCCTCAAATCCTAGATCCAGGAGCCAAAAACAAAATGGTTTTTGTTACTATCAAAAGTCAGTAAAGGGTTGTCTTGCCAGGTTTCAATAGTGTTAACTAGGTAACGTTATTTAAGTAAACATTTAAGTAAAATATAAACAGTGTGGCTGACAACTCCAAGCTAGCAAGCCCAGTGCCTTATGACCTTTTAAAACCTAAAACGGAAGAAAAATCAAAAGACCATCCAAAGGATGGGAAGACGCAGGTTCCATCTCTTCGTCCACAGTGGGTTCACACATGCTCTATCCGATGTCAAAAGTCAGCTTGGGAAAAGCCACGCGAGGAAACCCTGTGGGTATTGGCTCCACGCCTGTCCTCCCTTGGCGCCGGGATAGATCTGCCCAGCATTTCTCTTTTGGCTCACGAAAAAATAAAAGGGGTCTAGGAGGAGAAGGGCCAGGGCAACAGTGCGGTAGTTTGTCGCACCCCGCACCTCCTGGGCCACTCCACGGTGGCGGTATTTTGACGAAGTCCGAGTGGGAGGGGCCACGCCGGTTGCGCTGAGCCAGTGAAGTTTCCAAGCCTCCCGCGTCAGGGACTTGCCATTGCAGCCCCTGCCTTTCCCACCCGCCTCCCGTGGCCCGCCTGAGCGTCGCGCGCGACTGTCCCGGAGCCTGTGCCCATCGCCGTACCAAGGTTCGCGAGCGTACTCTTCCATGGCGCCAGCGGCAGGCCTGGAGCAGTCGGTCGCGCGGGCCAGACACTCGCCCCTCCCACTCCGAAACGCCCACAAGCGCGGAGGCGCCGTGCGTAGACCAGGGAAACAATTGGTTTTTCTCTGCTGACGTCAGGCCATCGGCGCGTTCTTATTGGCTAGCCAGGCGGACCACATCCGTTCCCTGTAGCCCGGAGTCGGCTGGTTAATTGTATCTGGGGAGAGGAGAAGAGCGTGTTGCGCTTTAAAAAGAGCCTTTAGGTGCCGGTAAGCGTGGGGACAGTGTGGGAGAGGAGGGCAAGGTGACAGACATTGACAAACCACACAGCTGTATTGGCAAGGCTTTGGCGTCAGCTTCCTTTTAAAGCTGGAGATGGCGTTGGCATTTTAGCTCCCCCATTTAAGCGCCTTGGTTCCGCCCGCCGTGCAGACTTTGAGGAATGTTGGGTGATCCCATTTCTGGGTTGCGGGTGTGTGGCACTTGGTCCCATGGACGATGGGTGGAGCCTTGATCTAGAGAGGAACTGGGTCTACGGTCCATCCGGTTTCCAGTACCTAGGTCCGTAGAGTTCTGATACTAGTTCTGGCCGTACTGCTTCGTATCTTTCATCTTTTAGCACGCATTTTTCTTTTTGTTCTGCTCTTCCAGCTACTGGTGCAGTTAGGTAGGTGGGGGGCGGCGGTGCACGGTTACTGGCTATCCAGGTTGAACTGTTCATCGGATCTGCCCTTCAGTACTGTCTTGTCAATCTCTAGGTCTAATCAGCAACCCACTATGCCTCTCCCTGTGGCGCTGCAGACCCGCTTGGCGAAGAGGGGCATCCTCAAACATCTGGAGCCGGGTGAGAAAACCAAAAGCTGATGCATCTACCATGTGCCAGGGTTAACTAACATTCTGTTATTTATTCTATTCTTTATTCCCCCTCTTCTCCGCCCCGTCCCACCCCCCACCCCCCACCCCCGTCGAACCTAGGTGCATGCTAGGTGCATACTCTGCCATCTTCTGCAATCCAAGCGCAAACACCTCCCCTGCCCCCTTGTACTGCTCGTCTCCAACCAAAGCTCTTGGATGTGCGCTGCTATTGACAGGCACCTTGATTTTGATACTTGATAGCTTGCTTGGCCTGACAAGCATCTATCTCTTTGTTGATACAATGTTTTCTGATATCTGTAACACCTTCGTGGTTGGTAGGTACTGTGTAAACTGTGAGGCTGGAAGGATAGGTTTAATTTCAATCATGACTCAAGTGGACAAGGTGCTGGGTACAAATAGTCTCAACTGCTAAGGAGGCTGAGCCACAAACATGGCTTGAGCCCAATAGGTCAAAGCCAGTCATGGCAAATCTGGCAAGACTCAAGCTTCGAAAATAAAATAAAAAAATTAAATTAAATTAAATTAAATTAAATTAAAAAAAGCTAAGTATGGTGGCATTCATCTGTAATCCCAGCATGACCGGGGAAGGCAAAAGGGATCACAGGAGACAGCCTGCTTTGCATAGTGTATTCCAGGCCTGATTTAAAAAACCAAAAAACATATATCAGGAAAATAAAATTAATCCATGATTGCATGGTATTTAACTAAATAATATTTGAGACATGGTCTCATTTTGTGGTTCTGGCAGGACTGAGACCCATTGTATATATCAGGCTGGCTTTGGATTCATGGATATCTGCCTGTCTCTGCTTCCCTAATGCTAGGAGTAAGGGTGTGTACTACCACACCAGGCCAGTTTTTTTTGTTGTTGTTGTTTTGTTTTTTCAAGACAGGGTTTCTCTGTGTAGCCCTGACCTGGAGCTCACTCTGTAGACCAGGCTGGCCTTGAACTCAGAAATAGCCTGCCTCTGCCTCCCAAGTGCTGGGATTAAAGGTGTGCGCCACTGCTGCCCGGCTATATCATTTTATTGTATGGATAACTGACATCTGTTACAAGACTACTTTGCGCCAGACAGAGACTTTGTGCTTAATAGTACTAATAATGAACATTGATATTTGTTTTCTTGGTGACGTTAGGATACGAATCCAGGACACTTGAGTCCCCCCATATTTTCTTTTAAATCTTTTGAGTACTGAGCCCACTGCTGATAGTGTTTCTTAGCAATATGGACAATCATACTTGACATCTCTTTTGGTGTCACTCTGATGCTGTGGGCACATGCATTTTATTGTTAACTATACCCAGAGCTGAACTCTGTTATGGACTTACTAATGGCCAGGCATTGGGCTGATATACACCCATATGATATATGATATAGACACCATCTTTATTCTCCTATCACTAGATGTCTGCTGCAGGCTTGCTGTATATCAGCCCCTAAGAAGAGTCGGAGCCTTATTTAGATTAATTCCTTGCTGTCCAATATAGATGAACCAGAAACCCATTGCACTTCAGAAGATGGACAGATTAGCCATTTTTTTAGGCAAACCCCCTACTGTTCCAACCCATTTCATTGAAATAGGTTGAGATAGCCGGGGGTGGTAGTGGCGCGCGCCTGTAATCCCAGCACAGAGGCAGGCGGATTTCTGAGTTCGAGACCAGCCTGGTCTACAGAGTTCCAGGACAGCCAGGGCTACATAGAGAAACCCTGTCTCAAAAAACCAAAAAAAAAAAAAAAATAGGTTGGGATAATACAATGCCACCTGGTGTGTGAACTCAGGAATGGATTGGATGTCAAGGTTTTGAAGATTCTCAGCTCTGAGCACATGCTTCCGTGTCTTCCCTGCACGGTGGTATAGATGTGAGTGGTCAGTCACGTCTCCAAAGCCTGAGACTAGGAGGAGGAGAAAGCCCCACCACCACTGCCGGGTCATTAAACTGCTTTTCCCCTTCCCCATTCCTCCAGAGCCAGAGGAAGAAATTATTGCTGAAGACTACGATGATGACCCTGTTGACTATGAGGCCACCCGGATAGAGGGTCTGCCACCGAGCTGGTACAAGGTGTTTGATCCTTCTTGGTGAGCCTACCACATGCGGTGGGAGGGACAGCTGGCTTTGCCCTTCCTGTGTTCTCTCTTACTGTGGGTGGAGAGGGAAGAGACGTGCAGGTGGGTCCGTGAAGCCGACAGATCTGGGCACAGGTTGAGGAGACAGATGGTATAAGGGACATCCGAGCTGATACTCCCTTCCCTCACTGCCCACAGTGGACTCCCTTACTATTGGAATGTGGAGACAGACCTCGTGTCCTGGCTTTCACCACATGATCCTAACTTTGTCGTTACCAAACCTGCCAAGAAACTCAGGAACAGTAATGCAGGTGAGTTGGCAAATGCAGGGCTGCGTCAGTGCTTCTTGCGGTCTCGGAGAGAGGCTGAAGAGACCATATGGGTAAGAGAGGGGCTTCAGGACTTGTGTGTGACCACAGATGCCGAGGACAAGTCGGACCGGAATCTTGAAAAGGTGGACAGAAACCATGAGAAGTCAGACAGGAGCCATGAGAAGGCAGACCGAAACCATGAGAAGGCAGACCGAAACCATGAGAAGTCCGATCGAGAGCGAGAGAGGAACTATGACAAAGTGGAGAGAGAGAGGGACCGGGACAGGGAGCGCGAGCGGCCATTTGACAAGGCAGACCGGGAAGAGGGCAAAGACCGGCGCCACCATCGTAGAGAGGAGCTGGCTCCTTACCCCAAGAACAAGAAACGTAAGCACACCAGTTTGGGACTTAGATAAGTCAAATGAGGTACCAGGGCCCAGAATGTCTTGTCCGTGCCTAGGCCTAGGCCTGGACTTCTGAAGGGTACTGTGGGCCGTGGAAACCACTGGTAATACTTCTACCTGTGAGGAGGGCCTCCTTGGGTCTCAAGTGAAGAACTTATCCTGCTACTTATTTCCATAGCGTTGAGCCGGAAAGATGAAGAGTTAGACCCCATGGACCCCAGCTCATACTCAGACGCACCTCGGTAGGTGAAACCTTGAGCAGGCTTTTTGTTTCAAGATTGCCACCATGCCTGTAAATAGTATCTTTCCCTTTTGTCTCTTTCTTCCCATGCTTTAAATCTTGGGCAGTTAAGGGACGCCCATCACACCCTTTTGCTGTACTCTTAATTCTCTGTTCTCCCCAGGGGCACGTGGTCCACAGGACTCCCTAAGAGGAATGAGGCCAAGACAGGGGCTGACACCACAGCAGCTGGGCCCCTGTTCCAGCAGCGCCCCTACCCTTCCCCAGGGGCTGTGCTCCGAGCCAATGCCGAAGCCTCCCGAACCAAACAGCAGGACTGAACCTTTCTCCCCTGTCGCTTCGGCAGTTCGCATCTCTGTCTCTTCCTTGTGGCTCTGGGGTAGGAGCCATAGCTTCTCCATGCTGAATAATTACTCCACCAGTGAGCTACACTCCCATTCCCCTTGCTGTTGTTTAATAAAAGCTTTTCTTTTTTTTTCCGTGAAGCGTATCCATGAGGCTTGAGTGCTTCCTTTCTTCATTCTTTCCAACCCAACTTCACACGGTGCAAAACATTTTATTTGCAGAAACTCACCTAAGAAATACTGTAAAGATAGCAGGAGTTGAGGTGGGCCCGTTAACAGGTTAGTCATGTCAGCCCTATGTGGGGCAGGGTTGGTGGGGACAGGGAGTTCCCATGTCTACCTCACCCCACCCCTAATACTGATAAGAGTTTAGTCCCAGCTGGGCCAGGGCAAGAAGGGAGAACGAAGGCAGGCCAGCGTCTTCATTCCAGCAGCTACGACCCCTTCACCTTGGTGAGCAACCTGTGGTGGAAACGGGAAGGAAAGAGAAATACAGAAAGCTGGGGTGGGCTGGTGGGTGGGCTTCCTAAGCAAGCGAGGGTGGCTGGTAGTAAGCTAGTAATCCTGGAGTTAGTAATGGTGCTTGTGTGGAATGAGCAGGCCCCTGGGTCAGAAAGCTACACGTGGACTAAATAAATACATCATCTTTATTTGGCATTGGGTATCCTGACATTTGTTCATTACAGTTCCTTAAAAAACAAACCAAAAAAAAAAATCAGAACAAATTAATCAAAAATAAAGATCCAGTGGCCCTATTTACATATAGCAAAGACAGCCCAGGCACCTTCCATGCGTGCACTTGTGCGTGCGTGCACACATCCACACACACATCCACACCCACACGCGCGCACACATCTGGGATACAGTTAAGGAGTTAATAAGCTTTGGGGAGTGCAGGGGTGCAGGTTCCATGTTTCATCAGTTCTGACACCCATCATGAATAAGGGTGTTTTAAGCGGCCAGTGGAGCTGCAAGAGTAGACTCGACAGCTCTATTTTCCCTCTCTGGATGGTTCTGAAGATAATCCTTCGCCTCTGTCTCTTCAATTACATGAGATTCAGCCACTTCAAGGACCTCCCCTCCCCATTTTCCCAACACTCTGGATCATTGATCTGATTATATCACAAATCTCCAAGCTATTGGAAAGCAGATGGCACCGATTGCACCCTCCCCAAACGAGCTGATGCGACAAATCTCAGCTTGTGCCTCTCCTCGATCCAGGCACTTACAACAGGCTGATTGATCTTCAAGGGTCTCTGTACCAGGGAAACTGGCCCAAAGCCACATCAGAGACCAAGCTGTTGTCATGATCCAGGGTGATGGTGCAGGAGAGAAGGCCTCATACAATGGGAAATGGAACCCCACGAGTAGTCATTAGTCGTTACTGGAGAGCTGCGGGGCTTTTGTCCAGGCTGCAGGATGGCTGGGATGAGCTGTCTCAGGCATGTGAGACATGACATCTCCAGCGGGTTGTGGGGGGAAGGCCTGGAATAGCAGGACCCCAACCCTGTTCCCAAAGAGGTTGGCCCGAGGCAGAGGAAGCAGCTCTAAAAAGCTCCTCCAGGAGAGGAGAGGCCATCGATCAGGAAGCATTCATGTGACATTCAGCCCTAGTTCCCTCTAGAAATAAGGGAGAAAAAAACCCCTCCAACCCCACAAGAGGCAGGCCCTGGCAACAGCTTCGGACCTGCAGAAGCCCAACCCCCTCCAACCCAACCCCCTGCCCTGTTTCCCAACCACCACCAGCTCTCACTTCACCAGCACTGACTTTGGCAGAAAGGGCTCCGTGCTGAGGTCTCCTCGAGAAGACAGCTGCGGTGGAGGTGGCTGCCCGGGAGGCTGCTGGTGAATGCAGGGCCCAGAGACAGAGACAGAGGCTATGGCTTTGACTGCACCTCGGGGAAGGCTGTAGAGGTAGACGGCACCAATGACAAGCCCAGCGCCCAGGGCAAATAATGGGTCCAGGTGGAAGCCAAAGAGGCGGATGGAGGCAACGGTCGACAGTACAATGGACAGGGAGGTGGCAAAGCCCTTGAGGATGTTGTCAGCATACTTGACAACAACAGCCACCAGGAGGCCACCGAAGGCTTGGTTTAGTACTACGCCCCAGACAGCAGGTGTGTACCCGAAGAAGAAGCCTTGACTGGCCACGGCTGTGCCCTCAGCCCACCAGAGCCCCACCAGGCCCAGCGCTGTGCCAAAGAGGCCGAGCTGTAGGTTACGCAGCCACACAGAACCAGAGCTGCCTTTGAGGATCTTCTCAAAGTAGACACCGGCGAAGCCTGAGGAGAGACAGGAGGCCACGACGGCTGCTAAGCCCGCCCCCGGGTTCTGATCCAGTGGCCGTGGGCCACTGCCACCAGCTTGCTGTGCCTGGACAATGGCTACACCAGTGAAGAGCAGCAGCAGAGAGGCCCACTGCAGGCGGGAGAGGCTGCGATTCAACATGAGCACAGAGAAGAGCGCAGTAGTCAGGATCTTCAGCTGATACGTCACCTGCAAGTTGCAAGTGAAGGCACTAAGGGCTGGTCCCAACTCCCGGGAAGTGCAAGGGGATTGGGACAGCACCCACTGTGGGCCTTTGGGAACAATGAAAAGGATAAGGGGGGGGGTACATGAAAATAAAACGAACTTGCCACTGGGCACTGACAAACCTGTGGCTACCTAGTTCCTTTTTTTTTTCCTCTCGAGACAGGGTTTCTCTATGTAGCCCTGGCTGTCCTGGAACTCACTCTGTAGACCAGGCTGGCCTCGAACTCAGAAATCTGCCTGCCTCTGCCTCCCAAGTGCTGGGATTAAAGGCGTGTGCCACCACTGCCCCAACACAGGGCAGGATTTTAATATATATAAACCAGGATGACCTTTGAGCATACTATACAGCTGAGAATAACCTTAAAATTCTGGCCTTCCTCCTGGTTACACCTTAAGTACTAGGATTACAAGTGTGAATTACCATGCCTGTCTAAAGTTGGATTTTTTTTTGTTTGTTTTTTTGTTTTTTTGGATTTGGTTTTTTTGAGACAGGGTTTCTCTGTATAGCCCTGGCTGTCCTGGAACTCACTCTGTAGACCAGGCTGGCCTCCAACTCAGAAATCCACCTGCCTCTCTCTGCCTCCCAAGTGCTGGGATTAAAGGAGTGCGCCACCACCACCCGGCTGGCTGGCTACCTAGTTCCTAAAGACTCTTCCACATGACTAAGGGATGCACTTCAATTGGTGAAGGGCTCACCTAGCATATACAGACTACTGGGTTCCATCCCCAGCACCGTATAACCCAGGCGAAGTGGCATACACCTGTAATCCCAGCCCTTGGGAATTAGAGGCAGGAGGATCAGAAATGCAAAGTTATCCTTGGTTATATAGAGTTAGAGGCCAGTCTGGGCAAGAAATCATCTCAAAAAAGAACCACCCAAGCTCTACAAAATAGTAGCTGGGTCAAGCAGTCCCAAGCCACAGCCAAATCTACAACCCAATCTCATTTTTTCTAGCTATGTGATAAGGACAAATCACTTGTCCCTCCTGAGACCTGGCATCATCTCTGTAAAATAAGGCTCTGTATATAAAACACCTCCAGGTAGGTGATAAATAATTAAAGCTTTGTGATAAGGGAAATCTTCATATGAACGACTCAACCACAACAAAGCCAGAACATATTCACAGATTACTGTGCATGTGTCCAGCAAGCATCTGGGCACCATATCGGAATTTATACCTTTATAACTCCCACCTACTATGATGTGCAATTCACTGATGAGAGAGCTACGCATGGTGGCACATGGCTGAAAGCACAGCACATACGAGTTCAAGGCCACACTGACCCACATAGCAAGAGCCTGTCTCAAAAAAACGAACGGACAAAAATAAAAGCTGAAGATATAGCTTGGCTAGTAGTTTTGCTTAGCAGGCACCAAGCACCAGGTTCAGTCCCTAGCACCTCATAAACGAGGCACAGTGAGTGCCACACATGTATAACCCCAACACTTGACTGGTTGAGGCAAAGGACCAAAGATGAAGTTGTCATCTGTAACATAACAAGTTCATGGCCAGCCTGTCTCAAAGAAGACAAAATGAAATAAAAATAAAAAGATAAGCAAATAAAGGCAAGTGACTGACCCCCAAATCACAGAGCCTGAAAGCGGTAGCACTGGGATTTGAACCCAGGCAATCTTGTTGTAGCACATAGGCATATTTATTTGTTTGTTTGTTTGTTTTTAAAGATTTATTTATTTTATGCATGAGTACACTGTAGCTGTCTTCAGACACACCAGAAGAGGGCGTCAGATCTCATCATAGATGGTTGTGAGCCACCATGTGGTTTCTGGGATTTGAACTCAGGACCTCTGGAAGAGCAGTCAGTGCTCCTAACTGCTGAGCCATCTCTCCAGCCCTCTGTTTGTGGGCTTTGTTGTTGTTGTTGTTATTGTTGTTATTTTGGTTTTTTGGATTTGTTTCTTTTTTTTCGAGACAGGGTTTCTCTGTATAGCCCTGGCTGTCCTGGAACTCACTCTGTAGACCAGGCTGGCCTCGAACTCAGAGATCCGCCTGCCTCTGCCTCCCAAGTGCTGGGATTACAGGCGTGCGCCACCACCGCCCGGCTATTTGTTTGTGTTTTAAGACAGAGGTTCTATGTGTAGCCCCGGGTGTCCTGGAACTCTGTAGACCAGAGGCTGGCCTCAAACTCACAGAGATCTGCTTGCCTCTGTCTCCCTAGAGTGCTGGGATTAAAGTTATATGCCACCACACCTGGCTTAGCATCTAGGCTCTTTATTTTGTTGTTGTTGTTGTTGTTGTTGTTGTTGTTGGATTTTTTTGGTCTTTTCGAGACAGGGTTTCTCTGTATAGTCCTGGCTGTCCTGGAACTCACTCTGTAGACCAGGCTGGCCTCGAACTCAGAAATCCTCCTGCCTCTGCCTCCCAGAGTGCTGGGATTACAGACGTGCACCACCACCGCCCGGTGCATCTAGGCTCTTTAATAAGCCTTATATGAATACAAAACTATCCACAAATGCCTCAGAGTTATCAATAAGCATTCAAGGTCTCTTTCCAGGTATTTCTTTCTTTTCTTTGAGATAGGGTTTCTTTCTTTAATCTATATTACTTATATATTACATACATTTAAAATACACAGATAATGCATATGCCACCCCCAACAGTTTGTGTATTGGTGTTTTGCTTACATATATATCTGTGCATCACGTGCATGCCTAATGCCTTTGGAGGGAAAGATTCTCTGAAAATGGAGCTACAGATGGTGGTGAGCCGCCATGTGGGTGCTGGGAATCAAACCTGGTTCCCGTAGAAGAGCAGCCAGTGTTAACTGCTGAACCCCAAGAAATGGTTTCTTTATGTAGTCCAATCTGTTCTTGAACCCTAAATCCTTCTGCTTCAGCCTCCTGAGTCCAATCCTCCTGGATTTGCAGGTATATGCTAATATGTCTGGCCCCAGGCATATTTTCAGCTATCTAAGCATCCTTTCAGTTTCGACACACAACCAAACCAAATTTAAGGGCGTTCCAAGAGTATTCTGAAAGTCACATACTACCTGTTCCTTGCAGGCTGCCTCCCTCCTTCCATCTATCCCCCTCCCCCAGGTCCCCAGGGGCGATGCTGGGTTGGAGGCTCACCTGGAAAGTGGCAGCTGGCAGGTTGGAGATGGCAACGTACTGAAGGTTATTCTGCAAGGTATAGATGAGAGAGGGCACGGCGAGCTTGAGTGTGTCCACATATTGCACCAGGACAGCCTCGTGGAGGAAGAGGACCAGGTGCTTCACATTACCTAGGCGGGAGGAGGCTCTGCTGAAGGTTGGGACCAGGCACTTAGGCTTGCTAATCAACTACAGTTCATCCACCCGAGAGCTACCTTCCTGACACGGGGCCATTCGGGGCCTGCACTCAACAGACGACATGTACAATGAAACAATCACCAAGTACCCAGAACTGTGTGACACAGAAGGGCAATTTTAAGATTGCTTGTTTGTGGTTGGACCTAGGGCCCGACACACCACAGAGCTACACATCCAGTATAAGTCTTTTAGACATCCTAAGTCCTTAATGGTCCATCTCCCACCCAAACATCTTTTTCTCAGTCCTAGATACAGTGATAAGCTGTCCCTGCCTTATGGATGAATGATGTCTTTTTTTGAATCTTTCTTTCTTCTCAAAAGAGTCGCTCTGTGGAGCCTGGACTGGAACACAGAGGCTGATGTTGGATGGCTTTGCTATTACTCTCTACCTCAAGGTTTATTTTTAGGTAAATGAGTGTATGTGCATGTATGATTGTATACCACATGTGTGCATTCCCCAAAGAGGCCGGAAGAGGATGTCAGGTCCCTGGAACTGGGGCTTACAATGTGAGCCACCATGTGGTTGCTGGAAATAGAGTCCTCTGGAGAGCAGCCGATGCTTTGAACAGCTGAACCATCTCTCAAGCCCTACCTTTAGTTTTTTAAGGTTTTTGGTTTTTTAAAAATATATGCATATATGTATCTGAATACATGTGTGAGCAGTGTCTGTGCACGCCACATGTATTGGATCCCCTGGAACTGGCATTATAGGATGTTGTGAACTATGCGGTACTAAGAACTGAAGTCAGCTTCTGGAAGCACATACTACACTCTTAGCTACTGAGCCACCGATCCAGCTTCCTCCATCTCTGCCTTCTCTTTCTCTCTCTCTTTCTCTCTCTCTTTCTCTCTCCCTCTCTCTCTCTCTCTCTCTCTCTCTCTCTCACAGGTTTCTCTGAAGGTAGCACTGGCTGTCTTAGAACTAGTTCTGTACTCTCCCTGCCTCTGCTTCCCAAGCGCTAGAATCAAAGGCCTGCGCCATCACTGCCTGGCCCCACCTTTTGTTTGTGACAGGGCTGGATCTTTTAGCTCACTGGCTGCTCAGTGAGCCCACAGGACTGCCAGTCTCCAATCACCTGCCTATCCACTGTCCCCCTTCCTGTCCCTGAATTCACAAAGATGCTTAGGATTAGATTCATGCCACCATGCCTGGTTTTGATGGGGGCTCTGGGCTTAAACCAGATCTTCATTTTACCAATGAAGCAATCTTCCCAGACACTACTGGTGTGTGTGTGTGTGTGTGTGTGTGTGTGTGTATGCAAGATGGGATTGAACCTACAGCCCTGAACAAGCTAGGCAAGTGCTCTCTAGCTGAGCGACATTTCCAGCACTTTGTGGTGTGTGTGAGTGTGAGTGTGAGTGTGCGCATGCACATCCCATGGTGCAAGCGTGAAAGTCAAAGGACAACTTAGAGACTGGAGTAATTTCTCTCTGTCATCGCTGGCTCTGCTGGATAGAGTTCAGGTTCTCGGGCTGGCATGGCAAGAGATGTTATCTGCTGAGCTATCTTGCCCATCCTATGTTTTCTTTTGAGACTGGGTCTTACAAAGTTGACCAGTCTAGTTTAGAGCCTCCTGCCTCCGCTTCTCAGGGAGCCAGGATTACAGGCCTGCAGGTCTGACTTTGCTTTTCTGTCCTTTGGTGGCTAGGGAATTTTTTTTTTTTAACTAGGGGAATTTTTATTTGTTTGTTTTATTTTGAGCCAGGGTCTTCCTTGAAGCCAGGAAACCTTGGAACTTATGATCCTTCTGCCTCCCATGTGCTGGACTTACAGGTTTAAAATCACCACACCCAGCTTTATTGTTTGTTTATTTTTCCATATATGGTTTCTTATTAAACTTGCTTTTTTGAGATAGAACTCCAGATAGTTCAGGCTGTCCCTGAACTTATTTTGTAGCCAAAGATGACCTCGAACTGCTGATTCTTCTGCCTCAGATTATAGGCACTAATCACAGCTGGTATCTGTGCTGGTGGATGTTACAGCCAGAGCTTTATAGATGCCAGGCAAGCGCTCTGTCATTAAGCCACACCCCCAACTCTCGGCACGACTTTCATTTCCTTTTTTAAAAAAATATTTATTTATTTATTATTATATGTAAGTACACTGTAGCTGTCTTCAGACACACCAGAAGAGGGCATCAGATCTCATTACGGACAGTTGTGAGCCACCATGTGGTGGCTGGGATTTGAACTCAGGACCTTCGGAAGAGCAGTCAGTGCTCTTAACCGCTGAGCCATCTCTCCAGCCCCAACTTTCATTTACTTATTGCTTACTTTCTCTTATTTTCAAATGGAGCATTAAAATGTTGCTCAAGACAACCTTGAAGTCATAGAACTGCCCGATCCCCTGTGTCAGCACATGGGACAGCTGCAGTTACAAGTACATGACATAAACCAGGGCTCAGGGGTGCACATCTTTAATCCCAGCACTTGGGAGGCAGAGGCGGGCCAGCCTGGTCTACAGAGTTCCAGGATAGCCAGGGCTATACAGAAAAACCCTGCCTTGAAAAACAAACAAAACATGTTGACACTACACCTAGCTGATACCATAAAGGTGCAAATATGTAAAAGATATACAGATTAGCAGTGAACAGCTAGCCACTGATGCGTTTTTATGACAGTGTGACCAAGAGTTAGTTGATAATTGTGATACAGAAGTACATATTTGGCTGGGTGGTGGTGGCGCACACCTCTAATCCCAGCACTTGGGAGGCAGAGGCCTGAGGATTTCTGAGTTCGAGGCCAGCCTGGCCTACAGATCGAGTTCCAGGATAGCCAGGGCTACACAGAGAAAACCTGTCTCAAAAAAAAAAAAAAAAAAGTAGAGAGAGAGAGAAGTACATATTTACTAATTTATTATTCTTTCTGAGTGTGAGTGTGTGTGTGTGTGTGTGTGTGTGTGTGTGTGTAATGGGATTCTCCCTCCATATTACAAAGTTTTTCTTTTCTTTCTTTCTTTCTTTCTTTCTTTCTTTCTTTCTTTCGAGATAATCACATGTAGCCAAAGCTAACCTTGAATTTATGTTATCTTGAGCTCCTGATCTTCATGCCTCCACCCTCCAAGCGCTCTTATTACATCTTTGAATCACCATGGGTCTTCTGTGGCCTTGTGGGCAGACTATCTCACTAGGGTAGTTCTCAGGTCTAAGGAATATACAAGCGGCAATGCAACTTCACACAGCTGCAGTGGCCAGGAAGCTTAAATGCTCGTCCAGATATTTTCAGATGCATCAGTATACTCTCCCAGCAAACCTTCCAGGGGTGCTTACACCCGTAACTTAGGGAGTCCCACCAACCAAGCCCGTTTATGAGTCATACCCCTCTTTTGTGCGAAGAGCAGCAGGAGACAGGTGAGACCTTTGAGCACTTCAGCCATGACCACAGCAGTGGTGGCAAAGAAGCGGTCCCCGGGCAGTGTGCGAGCATAGCGAATGCTGAGGATGAGGGAGGCATTCTGGACCACCAGCACAGCTAAGGATATATACTTGAGGCGCCGGTGAGCTGCAGGGGGTGGAAGGAACATGGAAGGATGGAGTCAGAGGCAGCTGGGGTATGGTCACCCACCTCATTCAAAAACCTTCTGCCTCTTGGGACTCCCTCTGCCTGCCCATCCTGACTCAGTGAGAGTCTGATCTGTACCTGTTTTCATACCCTCAGCTACTGGTAAAAGGGGGCAAGGCAGGGAGAAGTGGGCCCCAGTCTGACTAGTTCTTAACCTGAAATCCTTAGTGTGAGAAAATGACCAGGGCAGGCTCTGGCCACATGCCTTTGCTTCTTCTCCCTTCCCGGGGAAGCTACTCTTTGTCAGACAGCAGTCCCAAAGTTTATTGAATACTTACAGTATGCCTCTCACTGTACTAAGACATTTACACCGATTCCCAGCTCTTGATTTCTGAAGGTACTAGGAAAAAGTCCGTTTTGTGGATAAGCAGATTGAGGATTTCTATGAATTGATGCAGGACTGTCCCATAAATAAAACAATGCTGCAATATAATTGTTTAAGATGTCCACCCCCTGAGGTCTGTTCTATTTTTCCATCTCATAGGATCACCCCAATAGTCTGATTACTTTAATCACATATGGAAATACCTCCCTCCTGCATATGGTCCGTCCTCCCTCTGCTGTATACCCTTCTCCCAGCCAATGAATTATTCTTTGTTCTACCCACACTTACAATGGGCTCTCTCTGCCACACAGAAGCACTTGGCACTCTCAGAATGTTCTTTCTGACCTATAAGGAAGGAACTCTCCCACCTCAACACAGATAGAACTATCTCCATTTGGAAGGAACATCCCCAGAACATTCTGTCCATGTAATGAAGGACAGCTTCATGCTCAAAATGGATTCACTAGTCATACAAGGATGTGCCCCACCCTGACAATTTATAAGGGCCCTTTATAAGGAAGACGCCACCACCCTAAGAGTCGTATCTCCCTTCTATAAGGAAAAACTCTCACCCCCACAATGTCTCTCCCTTTCACAACTAAGGATCACCAGCCCCCTCCGAACATTATCAATGTTCTTAGCCTCAATGGGAAATTCCCCACACCATTCACAATGGTTTTCATTTGCAAATCAAGAACCCCAGCCACAGTCGCCCACAGACGACAGTCTCCTATCCGCAACGTACAATGGTCCATTCTCTCCTTCCTTTTTCCCACCACGCACGCACACACATTACACATACACACTAACACGTAGGTCCGCTCGCACGAGATGAGCTGTCACTTCAGTCTAAGTTCATCCCACCCTCAAGGATCCCGACCTCCGCCCAGACAACGCCTCTACTTCAGGCCGCCTCACCCGATGTAGTGGACCCAGGCTCCAACGCGCCCGCGGACACGGCCCCTGCCCCGGCCGCAGCGGTAGATCCACCAACCCCAACCGCTGCCATGTTGGCATCTGCCCGGCCCGTCCCCTCGGCAACAGCAGGCTACTTCCGTATCCATCACGTCCGTTTCCGGACCTTCGGTGTGTGGGGCGGGGCATTAGCTGGGACGTGGGGGGGGGGATCGGGAGGTGTTTGTAGCCAGTTCCCAGCCTGATTCTAAAATGGTGGTTTCGGGTTCCCAGATTCCATCAAAACAGGAGCCACAGGCCGCCACGCACCGTCACCCGGAGCCTTTACCCAGGTCTTATTTGCACGCTCGTGACTCTAGACCCGGCCCCCACCTCTCGTTCGCCGGCCTCACTGACCCTGACTGTCCACAGCCACCTGTCCAAACAGTCTTAGGGTTTCATTGGCTCCGTTGCTCCGCCATCTCGGCTCCTTATTGGAAACCCCAGATAGCACCACCCTCCTCGCATCAGAACCAGTTCTATTCCCTTCCCAGCCAGGCCCCGCCCTCTAAGGGCCAGAGACCAACTGGGAGGAACGGGACTTTCGAGAAGGCGGGACTAGTGAACCAGAGCAGACAGAGATTGTGACCATAATAGAAGAGAATAAAGGGCAGATTTCAGGATCAGGGTGAGAGAAACTAGAGTTGGGGAAAATGCAAAGAAGCATGAAAGGTAGAGACAAAAGTGAAATGTTTAAAAGCTAGACAGAAAGTGCTAGAGAGATTCTAGTTGGAGCCTGGGATTTCTGTGCAAGCAAATCTCAGTGCTCCAAGTTTGGGGTTAGAATGGGCCTCAAAAAACCCTACCCTCCCGCCCCCCCAAAAAAACCCAGTGAGACAGGCCCTACTGTGGGTTTTTCCCCAGAGATTTTTTTCTCCAGATACCTCCTACACTCGGCCTCTAGTAGACGCTCCACTAATGCCTGCCTCTATAAATGGCCATCCACTTGTGACTTCATTATTTATTAAATAGGTTTCCACACATGGCTTTAAATAATCCAGGCAGGGGGGAGAAGGGACAGGAGGGCACACTCGCTGCTCTCCGCCTCCAGGACAGAATTATTTACACTTCAACCACTGGGCAATCCTGGCTGAGGAGGAGGCAGCAAAAGTTGGAGAGGGGGGACCCCAGGAGAACAACAGTAAGACTTATTTCCTCCATCTCATCCCCCCAAAACCATCCATCCCATCCTAGTCTCTGGTGGTGTCCGGTGATGCCCATCTCCCATTCCTTCCCAAATTATGGAAGTTAAGGTTCTTCTCACCAGAATAAGAGCACTTGGGATAACAGTAGGGTCCCCTCACCAATCAAAGGAAGAAAAAAAAGGAAAAAGAAAAAAAAAAGCACTGGGATACTAATTAATGGGGCATTACCTCCCCAGAATAATCATTTCTGGGCTAAGGCAGGCAAGCAGCAACTTAATGAGATCCCAGGGTAAGGCCCTTTCGCTAAAGAGCTGCTGGGGGTGGGGGGGTGAGGATTTTAAGGAAAAGCACCCTTGCCCACGTGAGAGCATTTGAACTAAGTGTCTTCTACGTTTGTGGTAGTATAGGAGGTGCCAGTGTAGGGACTACAATGTCAGAATAAGAATCTTAGGGCCCAGAAGGGAAGGAATCCAACCAAATAAACATCCTTAACTGAAGAAACAAGTAACTCTTCCTCCCAAATTAGGGACCACAGGTTCTGGGAGGAGAGCTCCTTCCCAGAATTGGGATAGGAAGTGGGCAGACTTGGCTATCATCTTCTGACCCCTGATCCCTATTCCCTGACCTTAGTAATACTGGATTTTTAACAACCTGTATAACCAGGTCAACAGATGTCCATCTATCCCTGTAGCATGACCATGGGATTCCAACCAGAGAGCCTGGCTATGTCTAGGGAAGCAGGGACCAGGGCAAGGGGGTGGGGTTTCCTTTGGAGGGGTTGACGGGTTTCTCTTCAGCTGGTGTTTGCATCCAGGGGTCCAGCAGAATCTCCTCCAGTGAAGGTCGGGAGCAGGGTTTGGGGGCCAGGCACCGGCGGATTAGGGCACAGCAATCTGTGGGGTCAAGAAGCACACACAGAGGAGATTAGCAGTCAGCAAGGCATACCCAGACCAGGGAAGAGTGAAGGCAGTTAGGGCCTCACCTGGGGAGACATGAGCCGGGAAGTGCAGCTCAGCCTCCAGAATCTCCTGGTCTCTCTCGAAGGGAATGTCCCCACAGACCATGTCATAGAGCAGGACACCTAGTGACCAGACGGTAGCTGGAAGGGCATGGTACTGGTGTCGCGAGATCCACTCTGGAGGGCTATACACCCTTGTCCCTGCACACAAGGCCAAGGATTAGATCCTCATCTGGTGATGCCCTTCCTCAACCCCTGTGTCCCCACAAGTCCGAACTGTAAATTCAAAGGAGGGTATCCACTGGCGAGAGCGGCTGTACTTCAAACTTAACAGCAGTGTCCTGTCTGCAGCAAAACAGCTTCAAAGGAGTACTTCAAAATGAACACTAAGATCATTTCACCAAAACCATAAAAACCCCATCCACTACCCCCAACCCCAAAAAGAGCCCAGAAGTTTAAGAAATTTCTAAGATGAACTTAGATGGGGATCTAGACCTGGGAGTGTAGTGTTAGAAATCAAGAATCTAAAAAATAAAAATAAAAAAATAAAAAATTAAAAAATTAAAAAAAAAAAAAGAAAAAGAAATCAAGAACCTTAAAAGTGTATGACATGAGTCAAATGTTACTAGGATAACCCAGTCCTAAAGCTCAAAAGCCAGAAGAATTGGGGCTGGAGAGATAGCTCAGCAGTTAAGAGCACTGACTGCTCTTCCAGAGGTCCTGAGTTCAAATCCCAGCAACCACATGGTGGCTCACAGCCATCCGTAATGGGATCTGACTCCTGTGTCTGAAGACAGCTACAGTGTTCTCACATATAATAAATAAATCTTAAAAAAAGCCAGAAGAATTAATGATGAAAAACAGCCCCTCCCCCCAGTCTGAAGGGAAGAAGCCTTACCATCAAAGTCTGTGTACGGTTCATCATGGAGCAGGGCACCAGAACCAAAATCAATGAGTTTAATAGAACCGCGGCACAGGTCTATCAGGATGTTCTCATCTTTGATATCACGATGGACAACTCCACGGGCATGGCAGTGCTGGACAGCTGCCACCACTTGGGTAAAGAAGCTGCGGCTACAGCTCTCACCCAGCGGCCCCTTCTCAGTGATGTAGTCGAAGAGGTCCTGAGCAGGCATAGGCCGCTCAAGGACCAGCATGAAGCCTTCCGGGGTCTCGAACCAGTCAAGCAGGCGGATCACACCCGGATGGCCATTGCCTTCCCCCACCTTCCACAGCAATGCCACCTCCAGAGGGCAGGTGACTGAGTCAGACTGGAGGGCGGGAAGTAAAACGAAAGAAGGCAAGGGTTAAGTCTGTGTAGCCCTGCTGACACAGCAAGGCTTATTTTCAAAGCACTGATTTGGGTTGGGCTCCCCCCCCTTCCTAGATCCTAGTACCCTCCACCCTTTTAAAGGCTCAAGTCCATCGGAGAGTGAAATGAACGGAGTCCATGCACATCTGGCATGGAGTAGGTCGGTAAATATTTTGATAAACTGAAGTGTTCATCTGCTTTGAAGGGGAGGGAGTTTGAGACAGGATCTCTACATAGACCAGGCTGGAGTGGAATTCAAGAGATCCGCCTGACTCTACCTCCAGAGGGTTAACATGTGCATCCCCCATGCCGGGCCTTCAAAGTGGTTTTTTTTTTTCTTTTTTTGTTTTTCTTCCGAGACAGGGTTTCTCTGTAGCCCTGGCCGTCCTGGAACTCACTCTGTGAGTAGACCAGGCTGGCCTTGAACTCAGAAATCCACCTGCCTCTGCCTCCCAGAGTGCTGGGATTACAGGCGGGCGCCACCACTGCCCGGCACAAAGTGTTTCATAATGTAAGTCTCTGTTCATAATTTTGCCTATCTTGTTCATCAAGATTCACAGTTTTTATGCATACTAGATACTCAATAAGTACTTGTAAACAGAAGTACTTTACAGCAAAGAGGGGCTAGCATGGAACTAAATACTATTAAATTAATACTATTAATAGATTAAATACTATTAGTGTGTAAGTGTTGATGAACTTTCTTCCCTAGCGTATCTTAAGGATCAATAGTCCTTAGTAACAGAGCAGAACACTGTTAAGGATGTTAAAACAGAGAGCAGCTAGTAGAAGGGACCTAGCATATAATGAATTCTAAGAAATGATGTCGTATTTTGAAAACTGCCTATAAATTAAACCACTGCAGAAGCGTCCTCTGGTTTTTAAATTTTTATCTCATGCTTGAGACATAATCTTGCCACGTAGTCCAAGCTGGCCTCAAATTTACTGAAATCCTAGTGACCTAGCCTCTTGGACGTTGGGATTACAGGTGTGTACCACCAGTCCCGGCTTTCGTTTGTCCAAAACGGCTTACACTGATTAATTGCAAAGGACCTGGCACAGAGTAAACATTTAACGAATGCTGTCTTGTCGGTCTCGCTTATCAGCACAAGTCAATAACAGCCCCTGCCCTAGACTCGAACAGGCAGGGACTGCCAAGAGTCATGTGTTGCCTCAGACGGGGTCCTTTACAGGCCCACTAAGTTGCACAGCCGCAGACAGGTTTTCACACGAAGCCGCAAAATCGGCTACTGCGCAGGCTCCCCCTCCCTCTCAGTCCACGGGCCAGCACAGACTGCCTGAAGGGCCCACCAGGGGGCGCTCTCTTACCTACAATCTGCCCAGACCCGCCCTGATGTCCGTTAACGTTCTCCGGGTGGCAGGAGAGAAGCAGCCAGCATCACCATGACAACCAGTGACCTAGGCCCCTCCTTCCCCACCAGCATGTCCTGTGAACAGCCCCAAAAGCAGTGTTTGGAAGAAGGATGAGAAAGGAGAGTTTGAGAGGAGAATCCAGGGCTCTGGGGGAATTGCAGTGAGATCAGAACTATCACACGAAGGCAGGAATCACGGGCTGGTGGGGTTCTCACGGTTTCAGGGCCCAGGGAGTCATATGTCCCCTAGAAAAAAAGCAGTGGATGCGTTCGGTGATGGAGTCTATGGGTCATGACGCACACCAAAGACACTCACCACGGTGGACCAGCCTAGCACACGGTTCCGGGAAATTACTTTGATGGCCACCTAGAAAAAAAGGCTGAGATAAGGGGGCAGCAGGTGATCCCAGACTCTTCCCAATCTAGACCCTTTTCCCAATTACAATCTCAACCACCCGGGCATTCGTAGTTCCCATACATATCGCCCCCATCGGGGTTTGGATGCCCAGCCAGCTCTTAAGTCCTCAGAAGCAAGTTCACCTAAACATCTTTCCGCCTGGGCTCGTTAGGAAAGAAAGCCTCAAGACCCCCTGAAATCCAGAACGGAGTTGTAGATTTTTTTTCCTTTTGCTTTCTCTCTCTCCCACTGTCTTTCTACATGCCCCCACCCCCGCGATGCTGGTTATTGAACTCAGTGTTTGTGAATGATGGACAAATAATCTACCACTGACCCATATCCCCAGATTCGAATTCCGAGTCTTTTGACGTCGCATGCCCTCCTCCATCACCCTCTCATCTCCAGGACACAACAACTCTATCTGGATTGTTGTTCTCACGACTCCACACTTAACACCTACTTTTAAAACATCCTCACCATCTCAGACACACGCGCACGCACGCCAATTCCATGAATCTCGGAGTCCAGTCCTGAAGATCTGCCCCCTCCCTAGTAGAAGACGCCAGTCTTCTAGAATTCTTGCCCTGAATCCTGCCCACCCCCATACCCACCTAGACTGCAGACACGCGCGCACTCACACTCATAGCAACCCCGCTCCTTATGATTCTACTACACATTTTCAGGCTCCCCGGCGGAGCAACTGGCATCCCAGTCCCCGGTACCCCACCACGACCCTTTGCCAAAACACCTGGCCCTCCCAGAACCCCTCGTTGGGGATACCTGACGTCTATCCGTGACGCGGTGTCCCGCGAAGACGGTGCCAAAGCCTCCCTTACCCAGGAGGGGGCCAAGTCGGTATTCGGCCTCGAAAGCTGCCCGATTCTTGCCTCCTACGCAAGCGGAGGCGAGGAAGTCAGGGTGGCGTTGTACTCTGATCCCAGCCATGACTCGCTCCCACACCAGCACCCATCCTTCCAGGCCACCCAACCTGCTTGTGACAGAGGAGACTACACTCACCTGGAGGCTGCGTGGGGGTCACAGGGGGCGAAGGAAGCCCCTGCAGAGGCTTGGTCAACATGGAGGAGGTGCTGCGTATATTGAGCCCGCTGAATCCGCTGAGCCCGCAGGGCGTGGATGCCCGGGGCAGAGCGGCCGGAGAGCCAGGGCTGGGGGGCGCCAGGGTGGAAGGCAGGGAATCTGGCGGCCCGGAAGCGCCTGCAGACGGCGCAGCGTTAAGATTCGTCGCACGCGCCAGCCCCAACGCTACTGAGCCGGGGCACGCGCCTCCCGGGAGAGTCGCCCTGCGCGACAGACCCGCCCACCTGGCTTTGATCAATCCGGACGCGGCACCTGCTGTACCCCAGCCAATCCGAGCCAGCCCTTATTTGCATGCCACCCTCAACGTTTCAAGTGCCCCTTATGCAAAATACATGCCAGGTTTTTCCGCGGAGGCAGGGCCTGTATGCAAATGTAGGAGGGAGCGCGCGCGCGTGCGCGTGCACACACACATAGACAGACAGACACAGACAGACAGACACGCACGCACACACAAACGCTCAAACAGGTTCTGGGAATCCCTTTGCGACAACTGCGTTTGTTTTGGTTGTTGGTGTGGTGGGGTGTGTGTACACACTTAAAAAAAAAAGCCGCCTTTCCTGGGACACGGGTTTGCTGCCGCCATCGCCTTTGCAGCCTTGGGATCAGTGAGAAAACAACCAGCTTTTAAATATCTGACCCTGGCGCCGTGAGGTGGTGGCATACGCCTGTAATCCCAGCACTTGGGAGGCAGAGGCAGGCGGATTTCTGAGTTCGAGGCCAGCCTGGTCTACAGAGTGAGTTCCAGGACAGACAGGGCTATATAAACCCTGTCTCGAAAAAAAAAAAAAAAAAAAAAAGAATATATCAGAGCCTGGAACTAGACAGGATCCTGTCATGGGTATTTCTCACCCAAGATCAGGCAGCCTTTGCTTCAAAATTGTAATCTTACAAAAGAGCTGGTCCACTTCGGAGAGGGATAACATTCTTTACCATCATCAAAAGGAAGGGGCATGCCGGGCGGTGGTGGCACATGCCTGTAATCCCAGCACTTGGGAGGCAGAGGCAGGCGGATTTCTGAGTTTGAGGCCAGCCTGGTCTACAGAGTGAGTTCCAGGACAGCCAGGGCTACACAGAGAAACCCTGCCTCGAAAAACCAAAAAAAAAAAAAGGAAGGGGCACAGAGGAGAAAATGGCAGTTTGGCACCTGTAGTGTTTTTGTTTTTTTTCCCTGCCATTCTCCTACACAAACCTGGCTAGACTTGGCCCCGTTACCGAGGCTGGGTCTAGAATCGATAATGGCAGGTTTAGTTCTTGTGGGAACTACAACTTCCTTGTAAAAGAGCTAGGAACTGACAGGCTGAAGAAATGGTACAACTGCCGCAGCCACATCTGTGTAAGTATCCAGAGGGCCCCTAGTCCAGGAAGACCCTCACACAACTCCAAAGACACACAGAAAGCTGGCATTGTAGAGTACTTGTATGCTGGGCCAGGACCATCAAGAATCCGAGGTCAGACTGGGCAACATAGTGAGACTATGTCTTAAAAGCAAAAGGTCTTCAGTTAAGTCTGCTGACCTCAGGACCCACATGGAATGACTTCCATAAGTTCTTTTCTGATCTCCAATTGTGTGTGGGACTCACATTACCCACACATACACCAAGAGGGGGTGAACTTCCATTAAAGGTATAGTCAGGTACATTCAAGTAGACTTGTCCCAACGTAGGTGTACATGAAGATGTGCTCAGAAAATAACATCCCAGAAACATTCCGTGATATGACTTTACTTGTACTGTCCTATGGGGCCACTTAACACCATATGTCTCAACCAGAAACTGACAAACTTGTCACAAGCACACCAGCACCACCAGACATGTACATTCACAGAAATATTTGTGTTGCTCCAGAGATGAGAGACCCAGAGCCTGTCACAAGAACAGAGTTGTTCCACATACATACACGCACTGCTCCAAAGCAGGCACGCGGTAATCCATGCGCTCCAAATCACCACGTAGATAAGCAAAGCAACAAAAAACCGACCCAATCACATACACACACTATCAGACACGCAGCTTATCACTGAAAGTATCCAGACAAACTACAGATGTACTTTCACTGGCAGACCCACGCAAACATGCACTTCTTTCTCTCAGATACCAGACACAAACTGTCACGGGCAGAGTCCCACACTCAGTTACCATCTGATACACCTGGAAACAAGCCTCATCAGAAACAGACACATACACTCAACCAGAGACACTGGAATTCAGAGAAACCGGTAGACTCAAGACTCACTGTAGTCACAGGCAGACGATACACACAAAGCAGAAGTTACACACCATCTCCCTTATTCAGCCGACATTGCTAAGTGTCTTCCTCTGAGCCGGACAGGCTTTAGTGGATGGGGTAGATCTCAAGACAAGCACAAACAAGGTAAGTAAGCATCGCAGCCCCAGCCCAGAAGTTTATTTATAGTCCAGTTATTGGGAATAGTCGTAGACAGAAGGGAGAGTGCGAATGGGATCACACAGGGTTTTCTCTGGTGATCCCTGTCTTAAAAGACGGATAAGGACAGTAGCTGGAGATAGGGTTAGGGCAAATCGCAAGTAAAAGCCAAGAGTAGCAAGAGGCAGGCTGAGGCCAAATGGTACAAACTTACAAAATACGGTAATACCCCCACCCCTGAAGTCTGGGAATAACCCCAACATTTGTGCTCTAAAAGTGTACCAGGTACTGGTCCTAGTAGTACATTATTGACCATACACATTCTCTGTCAATACTCACAAATCAGAGAGCATGAGGTAGCAGACATTAATGACCCCTGTAGTTGCAGATGGGACACTTGAAAATCAAAGAGAGCCCAAAGCTAGACAAGGCAGGTAGGTTTTAAGTTAACCAACCCTCTTGCTGTGCTCATGCTTGACCATGTCGTTGATATCCTGCAGCCACCCACTGGGCAAGCCATACCCTCAACTGTAGGGCCTTCTGAAAGTACCCCACTGAGGCATGGGAGAGGGGGGATGAGAATACTGTTCTGAGAAAACCCAAGCGCCAGCCAGCCTTCTCAAGCTGCGCTTTACAAACTCTAGGAGGGGTATGGACAGGGGTGTCAACAGACCTGAGGAACAAACAACAAAAAAGGATCTAGCCATTTCAGCCTCCCACTTCTAAAACCCAGTTGGGCAAGGGCCACCTCTGGTCACTGAACTAGTATAACTAATTATCGATTGTTTATTTCTTCATCAGATTATCACAAGAATGAATGAGCATTAAAGTTGACAGTGGAAATTCAGACACCAGTCAGTCTGGGCCTCTGGCTCTCATAACAGTCCTTAAATGAGCCCTAGGCTCCCGAATGCAAATATGGTGGGTGGGAGTTGGGGCTTCAGTTCCAGTCCATTTGGTTCTGAAGAAATTTATGATTTTTAATAAAAATGTCTTACTGTGTAGCCCAGCTGACCTGCAACCTCACTCTGTAGACAAGGCTGGCCTGAAACTCAAAAAGATCCACGTGCCTCTGCCTCCTCAGTGCCAGGATCGGAGGCAGGCACGGTTGTAGAGTTATTTGTTGTTGGCTCTGTTCTTTTAAGAAACCATCTTGGTTATGTATGGCTCAGGTTAGTCCAACCCGCCTAGGCTCTAAAGAGTCTCTGCTGTCAGTCTTGAGACTGCACCCAACAAGAAGTTAATTTAATAAACAGAAGATCAAAGATGAAGCCCAGCTTACAGACAGCACCTACTGGAGAACAAGCAGACCTCAGGTCAAGCCCAATCCTGTGCTTCCCAGAGGCCCATCCACCCCTGTCCCACACAGAATAGAGTTGCTCAGGGAAACTGACATTTGGTTTTATTGTGCCAAGGACATTACAGATGGTGGATCTTGTCAACACCTGCAGTGCACGGGTGCCCATCTGCTGAGGCTGCTCCCACACCCTAAATTCAAATCTTGGGTAGTGGCCATGATTTGCGAAGACATTCCACCTCAAGACTCCAAACAGACTAGCGGTGGCGGAAGGCAAAGCAATGCAGCAAGGTCAGGGTCTCACTGTCCGAAGCCAGTCTGCCACCCGCAGCTCCTGCCACTTCCCTCTGGCTCGTAGCCTTGGCCCTTCGAAGGAGCTAGGGGCCAAGAGACAGCAGAAATCCACCGCTTCCTGCCCGTTGTCCCATGGCCAGCCCGCCTAGCTCCAAGGCAGAGACGCAGTCCTCGCAGGGCCAACGCTGCCATGTATTTTGTTTGTGATTTGTTGATTTTGTGAGATAAAGCACATTTTAATAAAAAAATTAACTTCGAAGGCTCAGATTCTTCTGGTACTAGGACGAAAATTTTCCCACTTCCACTTTTCCTGTCATTGTTGGGAAGGGGTGCACGTTTATCTGATCTTTAAGGAAGGGTGAGCAGAAGACTTCCTTTGTCTGAATGTCTCTCTCCTGGGGCTGCCTGGCTGCCAGCCGGTCTCTGTGGGCCTCTTGCCTACCTTCCGCACCCTTTCCAGAGTCTCCGTGGAATGCTGAGACGGTGCTGTGCGGGGGCAATAGGGCACATCAGCTGGCAGAGACCAATGGCGGTGGCAGGGATGAGATGGATGGAGCGCATGGGTGGGCCAGCCAGAGGGAAGTGGAAAAGAAGGAAAAGAGGAAACAAAGGAAGGAAGCCAAGAGGGAAGAAAGCCAAAGAAGTTTGGGTGGCATCAGAGGGCAGGAGTGGGGATCGGGGATGGTGTCCAGTCCCTCGGTCTCCATCAACTCTTGTCTGGGGGTGGGTCTCTGTGCACTTTGTTTTTCTTCATACTGTCTAGGTATTCCTGTTGGGACACTGCCAGCACCGATGCTAGGATATCATCATCATCCCAATCATTCAGACCTGCTGGGCAGGAGAGAGAAGAGGACAATGATGATGGGGGGGGGGAGCTCTGCTCAGGCCACTTAACCCTTATTTCTGTCTGATCCCTGGCTCTGGAAGAATCCATCCAGGTGCCAATCACTCATTGACTCGCTCAACTCTGTAAAGCCCCACTAGACCCACTGTGGAAAAAAACTTTGGGGCCTACAATTTTCCCTCCTGCCTCTGACTTGGAGAGATGGCCAGGGGCTTCAAAAATCCTCTGGGTTCTCCCAATTTGCAGCTGGCCCATCCCTTAAGGAGGCTTACCAAAGGCAGAGGGGGACATCTGCTGGATGAGGGCCCGGCACTCCAGAGCAGGGTAGAGGGACACAAGAGGAGAGGTGGCCCGATCAGCCCCTGCTGAGAACTGACTGCTTGTACCTGAGGCAGATGAACAATCAGAGGTAGGGCCCGCCGAGCAGAGCCTCTTAGCCCAAGCAGGCACCCTGAAAGCAAGTCACTGACCTGGTGCACAGGGTGAAGGAGGTTTGGCAAGAGCTAACACAGTGCCTGGGGAAGGGGGCTTAATGCCTAGCTCGGCATGCAGTTCAGGGTGCTCAGGTGACGAGGCTGAACTTCGCTGCCGTGGGGATCGACTAGTCCATTCCTCCAGGCCACTGGAGGCTGCTGCTGTAGCTGAACTGCATGTGGCACTGGCTTTCCGTGGCTGCAGTAGGGAAGGAAAAAGTGATAAGGACCTACACCAGCTATGACTTTCCTGTGCCAGAGTGCTCATCCCCTTTCCAGAACCCTGGCTGCAGCACAGCTTTAATGTACCGCAGTGGACTGTCTACAGGGAAAGATTCCTAGCCACTCTCATGCTCCTGCAGGCATCTGACAAAGTCCTATTCTTCGAAGAGATCCCGATTCTTACCACACCCATAGTGCCCTCCCTGTCCCTGAAACTCCCGTGGGAGCCTCCTCCTCACTGATATGCTTTCTCCCTTAGATTTGCTCTATAATCAGTCAAGGTGAACCTGTCAAGTCCTAACTGAAATCCTTTTTCTGTTCACAGCTCTCCCATGGTTTCTGCCTCATTCAGAGCAAAAGCAAAGTCCTCTCCAGAATTCACAAGCCACTACCCAACCTAGCCCTTACCCTGATCTCACCCACATTCTGTTTAGCTAGACTCTGCCTGAGTTATACCCACTCCGCTGCCCTCACCCCAGCCCTTGTTCTGCCCATGTACTCAGATAACAAATTCCCTTTCTATGGGCTTTCCCCACCTCATCTGCTGAGGCCTACCCTGACAACTGTTTCATCCCATGACCTCAGACCATCCTCAGTCTCATCTATCCCCTGTACCAACTGTCCACTTTTTATCCACCATACCTCCAACTAATTTATTCATTATGAGTATTTTATTTCACTTGGCAAAACTGTGAGCAGCCTAAGGATAGGCACTTTGGCCTGCCAGGTTCACGATGTACACTAGGATGCCAGGTTCGGGATCCACACTAGGAATAGGGTCTCCAGGTTCCTGACACAAGCCTACAATAAGTACTTGCTGAACAGATTATTCAGCTCTTGTAAGTATTTAATCATTCCCAACCCCTCTGTGATTCCTGATGCCTGCCTCCCTGCTTGCTACCCTAAAAATACAGACTGGACCCTCCCCGCCCCCACCTCTCCTGGTCTTGCATAACCAGAGTCACAGGCCTGACCAATGCCGTATCTGTCTCAACAGACAGGATCACTGAAGATAGTGAAGGAAAGGCTTTATATCCTCAGTACAGAACGTAGCATGCGAAGGGATTCCAACAAAGCTGGTCTCTCTGTAGCTATCCACTGTTCCTCTGTGCTATCAGCAGTGTTAGCTGCTCTCTTCATCTCTTAAGAGCTGCTCTCCTTCACTTCTTAAATCAAGTGCTGGGAGTTCCAAGGTACGACGCCAAGACTAAAGATAAGATGAGTTATAGATTGGACTGGGAGCTGCCCTCTCTCCCAGATGTCCAAATCTCTTATTTTATCCCTGTTAATTAGGAGCCAAAAGCTAAGAAGTAAGAGGTCTTGGTCAGGCCGATGACAGAGTCCATGACCCACCTGGCTGGGTCCCCGGACCTGGCGGGCCTGTTTCTCTTGGTCCCTCAGCCACTGAAGGTAAGATTCTCGAGCCACCTGCTCCTCTATGGCCTCATTTGTGGCCTCCCAGTCTGTAGCTCGTTTCTTGTCCTCCAGCATTTGTTGTTCAATCCATGACTCTTCTGATGTCTTTATGGCATTCTTCATCAGGGACTGCTCTGCAAACTGCCAGGGGGAAGAGGAACAGGGATGTGTGGTGATGCTCTGAACCTGGGTAAGAGCCTGAGCGCGCTCAGGAAGGCAGGCTTACAGGCCTTAGCAACGACAACACAGAAGGTTTGGTTTTTTTTTTTTTCCCCCGAGACAGGGTTTCTGTGTAGCCCTGGCCGTCCTGGAACTCACTCTGTAGACCAGGCTGGCCTCAAACTCAGAAATCGCCTGCCTCTGCCTCCCAAGTGCTGGGATTACAGGCGTGCGCCACCACGCCCGGCTTGAACTATTTCTTGACAGATCAAGCGAAGCAGCAGCATTAAGTCAGGAGGTCAGAGGAGCTCTTCGGTCTAGGCCTTCAGTTAAAGAAGCCTCATCTAGCAATGACTCAACTTCTCAGTGCTGAAGCCTTTTTCATATCCTCCCACATAAGGTAAAGGAAAACGCTGAGGAGAGAAGCACAGACCTGGAGTGGAGGCAGGAATCAAGCGTCTCCGAGCCTGGGTATGGCTATGTGAGCAGGTCAGAATTGGCATCAGGTGGGTGCTAGGACACTGTGTGAGAGAACCTCAGAGGGACTTGGTAGACACTACAGCATTGTTTGTTTGTTTTCTGAGAGTCATGGCCTGGAATTCAGGCAACTTTCCTGCTTCAGCCTCACAAGGGCTAGGATTACAGACATGAGCTACCACCCACATCCAGAGAAATGATGCTAATGAATAGAGAACATTAAAGTATATTTCAGGGATTAAATGCAAATCCTACGTTCCTGAAGTTTTGGTTAAGGTTTTGTTTTTCTTGTTGTGCAGCCCAGTTTAGGTTTGAACTCACAATTCTCTCTCCCTCTGCCTCAAGAATCCTAGAATTACAGGCATGGACCACCATGTCCCCAGCAACTTCATTTTCAAATACACAGATAAAACATAAATAAATGCATGTATGCTAAACAACATAATTTTCTATCATGGAGCACACCAGGGGAAATATATGTATAAAAAGGTTAGATCAAGCCAATGCAAAAATAGGGCCAGCTCAGTGATAATGAATTCATACATAAAAACATGGGTTCAGCCGGGCGTGGTGGCGCACGCCTGTAATCCCAGCACTTGGGAGGCAGAGGCAGGCGGATTTCTGAGTTCGAGGCCAGCCTTGTCTACAGAGTGAGTTCCAGGACAGCAAGGGCTACACAGAGAAACCCTGTCTCGGAAAAACCAAAAAAAAAGAAAGAAAAAAAAAAGAAAAACAGGGTTCAATTCCTAGCACTACAAAATGACAAAATGAAAAGTAGGTAAGCAATCTAACCGCACATGTAAAGACACAAAGATGGCAAACGGACACAGGTAAATGATACTCGGGCCGGGGAAGAAGCTCAGTGGTAGAGCATTAAAACAATGTTCAAGCCGGGCAGTGGTGGCGCACGCCTTTAATCCCAGCACTTGGGAGGCAGAGGCAGGTGGATTTCTGAGTTCGAGGCCAGCCTGGTCTACAGAGTGAGTTCCAGGACAGCCTGAACTACACAGAAAAACCCTGTCTCGGGGGAAAAAAACAAACAAACAAACAAAAAAAAAAACAATGTTCAACACGTTCAACAATCAAATCACCTTTAAAAAACACTGAGAATGGCTAAAATTAAAAAAAAAAGTAGAAAGGTGAATTGCTAGGAAAGAAGAGGAACAGAACTTTTATTCATTGTGATAGCGACTGGAACAAATTAGGCCGCTTCATACAATAGTCTAGCAGTTGTTTACAAATCACAGCATGATCTTATAATTCTTCGATCTTGCTTCTAGATATTAATATAACTAGTCATAAAATTTAAGTTCCTACAAAAACCTGAACACAGCAGTTTACAGAAGCTTTGTTTATAATCATCAAAACCTGGAAGCAACCAGGGATATCTCTCCAATAGGTGAATGATTAAACCAACACTGTGCCTCCACAAATGGAACAGTGATAAGAGAACAGCTAACAAGCCATGAAAAACCAAGGAAGAACCTTAATGCATATTGTTACCTGAAAGCAGCATTTTTAAAAGCCTACATACTTATCATTGCAATTACGTGACTTTCTGAAATAGGCAAAACCAGTCAATAAAGATCAGTGGTTGCAGGAGAAAGAGTGGGGACCCTTCAGGGGCAGAAACTAGCTGAATGAATAGGTGCCTAAGATAGATCCACAGTATTGTTATGCATCTGTCAAAACCCAAGGAACTTTACAAAACAAAGACTAATCCTTAATGTATGCTAATCGCTTTTTAAAGATTAGTTAAGAAGTAGGGCTCCCAGAGACAAAACCACCTAAATGAATTACAAATGTATGCAAAGACAAGCAGGTGGTGGCCTCGGGCACTTAGAAAATGAATAGAATCAGTAACATTAAACATAAAAAGAACTGTGGATATCGCTGGACTCCAGGGGGTCCAGTTAATGAGTCTGCCCCAGCTTATACATGTATATGTAATAGAAATCATGTGGTGAGGAAAGTTTTCTAAACTTGAAAGTGAAAATTTACTCAGGAAAAGGGAACTTTACTCAAAAAATGGCTAGAACGAGGCAAACGGTCAAGGGATTTTAACTAGAGACATCAGCAATAACCCCACGCTTACATTAACATAAATGCAGGGAGACAGACAGAATTCCCATTCCTTAAGTGTGACTTCCTTCCTAACACTACAGCAGTCAAAAGGAGGGAAAATTCCTGACTTCTGCCAGACGATCAATATCAACAGTCATGATCATATTCCTAATACATACTCTTGATATCTGTGCTCTTCTGCCTGAACCCCAATTCCAAGTTAAAACATTAGAACAATACTTAAAAAAAAATTCCCTTCAATACTTTTGAACGGTTCTCCTTAAGATTTTTGAGGTCATCAAAACAAAAGGAAGGAATGAGGCAGTAACTTCAGGTTAGTAGGAATGTATTGATACTGGTTCACATAATGTAGCAAATGTACCAGAGTCTCTGTTCCTTGGGAAGAGACTAGAGAGAAGCTGTATACTGAGAAAACTTTTCTGAAGGTTGGGAAGATAGTCCAGGGAGTAAGGGCGCTTGTGCCAGCCTGAAGAACATAGAGAGCTGAGTTGTTTGTACATCTTCACACACTCCTCCCCAAAATAAATGCAAAATAATTTTGAACAATTAAGTCTATTAATTAAAGAAGCTTTTAAACATTCAGATTTTTGAAGAAAAAGGAAATAAAGTCAAGCCAGTAAATGTTACAGATGAATCTTAAATGATATTAAGTAGAAAAAAATTTCATTCTGGAATAGCTACATACACTCAGTGAAATTCCCATTATATGACATTCTAAAAAAGGCAAGACTGTGGAATGGGTCAGCAGATCAAAACAAAAAGAATCAAATTCTTTAGAATTTGTTAAAGTCCCAAGAAGTCCAAGGGGACAATTAAATGTGAGACAGAATCCTGGAAGAGAAAAGGCTCCCCCAGGAGAAACGGTGGACTGTGGGTCTCCATGGCTCCATACTGATTTGCTAACGACAACAAATATACCATGCCCATGTTAATCACAGGGGGCATATGGCAATGCTACGAGTCTCCCAATCGTTCTGCAAATCTTAAACTTTTCTAAAATTTAGTAAAAGGAGGGGGGGAGAGGGAGAAGAGAAGAGAAGAGAAGAGAAGAGAAGAGAAGAGAAGAGAAGAGAAGAGAAGAGAAGAGAAGAGAAGAGAAGACCCTCCCCCCAAGGTTGGAGGGTATGTTGATGTTGTTTCTTAAGATTAAGCAGGACCACCTTCTGTTTGTAGGAAGTAGAACCTGAATAGAAGACTTCAAACCCCCAGGAGGGGGTGAAGAGAAGAGAGAGGAGAGGGGGAGGAGAGGAGAGGAAGTGGGGTGAAGAGTGGGGAAAGAGACTAGGAAGAAGAGGGATCAGAAGGCATGCTAAAAGCGGGAGAAGATGGAGCAGGGAAGATGAGAGGGGAGACTGTGAGACTATGAGAATGAATGATTATCTGCCAGTGGATGCCGGGCAAATGAACTGCCATCTTCTGACTCGGATTAGGTCTTGGGCCTGTGGGAAGTACTTTCAGTATAGGCTGAAGCTATACAATCTGCCCACAGGGCCCATTCCAGTAAGCTGTGGGTCCAAGTCTGTGACCCCAATTGTAATTGCTCTGAATGATGCTGGAGAAGATCTGTGGGGAAGTTTGGCTATCTAGTCCAAGGCCTGGCTTACTGTTTCAAATTGAGCTCTCTATCCTAAAAGGCCACTCTCAACAGCATGACATGAGTGAGTCAGTTCATGCACAAGCAAACCAAAAGCCACAGAATGAGTTCTGATCAACAGTAACTCACTCATTTTATATACAGGTGAAACTTGGGGGGGAAACATTTCATGGGCTAAGGGCAGAGCCAATGATCCATATCTAGCAAATGCCTGGGGCCCAGGGACCCACTTACCCCTGGTTTAAATGATGGCAGGCCCAGCCCCACACCAATAGTGGCCTTGTTAGGATTCACCACTGAATTATAGTGGATATTCCGGTGGTAGCTGACACGGATGGGTTCATCTTCGTTTTGATGGATCCCATGGAATGTGTTGATAGGTTCTGCAGAGAAAGAGAAGGAGGGAGCATCCACAGGGGCCCGGTATGGTTGGCTCTGGTGAAGAACCATTAGGCCCTCACCTACCCACTCCAGAAGTACCTGTGCTATATTGATACACCTCCACAGGCCGGTTGTACATCTCTGCCATGGCCTGCATTTCAATGTGGTTGCCATGGCAGTTGTTTTTCCGCTTCCGATTGATATAGGTGGTGAAGTCTTCTGTGACATAGTTGGAGAAGTAATCGGCATTCTTCATCTGTGAAACAGATTGGAAAATTAAGGTTTGTGTGCAATGGGGATCCCCCTACCCTCCTGCTACCCCAAGGCCTCCCCTG
The DNA here is from genome assembly GCA_964023405.1 of Apodemus agrarius. Classification (NCBI taxonomy): domain Eukaryota; kingdom Metazoa; phylum Chordata; class Mammalia; order Rodentia; family Muridae; genus Apodemus; species Apodemus agrarius. The sequence goes on from OZ030010.1 coordinate 12,860,228, forward strand.
GATCTCACCAGATAGTCCATGCAATGCTTTCGCACAACCTCATGCATGTCCTGGTCTCCATACACCTGGTCAGCTGGGGGTGTGGGGACAAAACAAAGGAGAGGATGGGGTCAGACCTGTCACCACCAGAGCTCTGAGTCACAGAGTCATAGAACATCATTAGGGAGAAGATGGGCTGAAGAACTAGGGAAACTCCCTTTTCTACACCAAGGCCCAGAGACTTCATTTGTGTTGTAATGGAGTGGTGATCACTAACAAGCAAGGGCTGAAAACATGCTGAACATGCACACATCAGCCAGCTGTAGTGGTACATGTCTATCATCCCAGCCCACAGGAGTTGGAAGTAGGATGACCAGAAGATTATCTCCACCTATAATATATAATTCAAGGCCGGCTAGGCTACATGAGACCCATCTAAAAAACAAAAAGTAGCAATGTCGAACAACCTTGAAGAGTGAAAGAGTATAGCGTATACAGGTAATAGTAGTATAGTCAAGGGACAGCAAGATGGTATCAGTGGATAAAGGCACTGGAGTACAATCCCCAAGACTCACACAGTTGAAGGAGAGAACCAAATTGCTCCCTTAAGTTGTCCTCTGACATCTACATGCGACTGACCATCCCAATCTCCATACCCACTAATAAAACCAAAATAAAAAGTTTTTAGGTTGGGCACAGTGGTGTATGCCTTTAATCCCAGCACTCTGGAGGCCAGCCTGGTCTACACGTGAGCTCCATCCAGGATATCCAGCACTAAACAGAGAAACCTTGTCTCGGTAGGGGGGAAAAAGAGGGTAGTACATGCCTATAATCAAGGCCAAGCCGAGAGAATTGCCAAGTTTAAAGCCTAGTTCACCTGAGATCTAAGTGAGACTACATTTCAAATCAAACCAAACCAAACCTACATTCAATATCTCCCCCCAAAAAACGTAGAAAAAAATATATTTATTTATTTATTTTGGAAACAAGGTCTCAGTATGTAGCTCTGACTGGTCTGGTACTTGATATGTAGACCAGGATGGCCTCAATCTCAGAGTTCTGCCAGCCTCTGCTCTCTGAGAGTTGGGATTAAAGGCATAAACTACCATCATGATTACAGTCTTGTCTTTTCCTTTCCTTTCCCTCCTTCCACCCTTTTTTTCCCCTGAGTAGCCCTGGCTGTCCTGGAACTTATTCTGTAGAACAGGCTGACTTTGAACTCAGAGATCTACTAGTCTCTGCCTCCTAGTGCTGGGATTAAAGAGATGCGCCACCACATATGGCTATGATAAAAACTGAAGGGACGGAAAACACTAAAGTTCTGCCAAATAGTAACTAGTAAGGTAAACAGCCTTACTATGACTTACAAATGACTCTCTGGGTTTCCTATGCCTCCTCTGTGAAGTGGGAAACAAACAGGTGTGACCTGACAAGTTTCTTGTGGACAATGTGGACAGTATGTGTAAAGTGGTAGAACCCCTCTATCATTCAATACTAAGGTATACACAGACTGACTACACAAACCCTCCACTGAAGATAAGGGCAGCTCACACCTAAGCCCACCGGAGGCAGCTCAGGACCTGATGTAGTAAAAGAAATTGAGTACAGTTTGCTGAGCAGTCATATAGGCGGAGGCACAGGAAGCAGGAGTCTCTTAATTAATGTGGGCTTGAAGATTAAGCAAACCTGACTTTCACTCGCTGCCTTGAAAAGGGAATTTCCCTGTGTTTCCCCAGAGAGACACTGCTCTAATGGGATCCCCCTGGGGCACAGAGGCAGGGATGCTAGGAATGGGAACCTGCCCACCAAGCAAGCCTGCCAGTCTTCTTCTCTGAAGACTTGCCAGAAGGTCTTCACTGCCCAGCGATCCCCTCCATGAGGGTTCTGTGTGATATAGGAATCAGAGGCTGCACTGAGAGAAAGTGGGCAGCTCCAGCCTCAAGTCATCCCAGAGGTGACGATACCTGAGGGGTGGAGAAGGGGCTGTGAAGGCAGGAAGGGGTAGCCCCTTCACCGATGTAAACAAGGATGTGGCTTCTGCGGCCACACTCCCCCCCTAAGTACTTCCAGTAAGTCACATGGCCTGCATACAAGCTGGGGGTGGGGGTGGGGGCTGCTGCTGCCTTTCTTAGAAGCCAGGACCACAGAGGCTGCTGTGGCCGCCTAGGGTGCTGGAGGAGCTATTTTTGTAGGCTCAGCTTGGAGGCAGTGCAGCCTGCAGCTGCCATAAACAGGAACTAAGATGGGAGTGAAGGGGTTAAATAGGGGTGGGCTATCAGGCTCCGTGAGCTGGAGTGAGTTAGTGGGAAGCACGTATCTCCTACAGAAGATAACTTAGAGGCCTGGCATTTCGATTTGTCAGAGTTAGATGCCAGATTTGGGAAAGGGGGATCCTTTATTTTGCCTCGGTCTGGTGAAAGTCCATGTCACCTCTTAGCTGTGTGGCACTAGACAAGGCCTTTCATCTGAGTTGAAATGCCCTCATCCATAAAGTGGGGACAGTAACTCTTCTCCACAAAATGATATTGTAAGGACTACAGAGAAGAGCTAGAAATCTATTTCTATGGGAGAATATGGCATGCTAGGTTCAATCTTCAGTATGGGGGCATGGGGGCGGGAGACATTTGTCAAGTACCTAAAGCACAAACACAGTCAAAACCCTTGCACTCCAGGCCAGGAATGCTGGGACAGTTAGAGCTATATAGAGACCCTGTCTCAAACACTGTTGGTTTTTCTACGCAGTTCGTCTACCTGCACCCTGTGCAGGTCACCTGTCTGCCCGCCACGCGGGCTGTAACAAACACAACAAAACCAGACACTCCATTTGTCGAGAGGCCAGCAACCCCTATGACACTGCTAGCTGCCCAGCAGCCAGCCCGAGTGCTGAGAGAATTGCTTCTTAGCCCTTCCTCATTTCTGTTGCACTTCCTCCACTAGAGGAAAGCCCCAAATGCAGAAAGGAGGGCCACCCCTCCTAATACAAGCACTGCTGGTACTTTTTACAGAATGCAATGGTCCAGATGCTGACCTGTGCCTTTGTTCAAAACTCTGACAACCAAATTCCTATCAAAGTAATAATACTGACTTTTTATGTTGGGTCCGTATAGTACTTAGAGGCTCATTCCAGATTCTATAAGAAAACAACCTGGCACTCATTATACACTGTTCTCTAATTTTTAATTTTTCTTTTTTCTTTTCTTTTTCTGGCCCCAGCCTCACTACAGCCCTCCTCCTCTACTGTCCCCAGCTCGGGCCGCCTTCCAGGTGTGCAGCACCATGCCGAGATTCTACCTTAATCACTAGCATGGAGTTAACTATGAATCTCAGCCTGCCAGTGCTGGCACACACCTTTAATCCCAGCACTTGAGTAGCAGAAGTGGGTGGATCTCTGTGAGTTCAAGGCCAGGGTGGTCTATACAGTGAGTTCCAAGACATCTAGGACTCACAGAGAAATCCTTAATAATAATAATATATGCATCTCTAGATCAAGAAAATACAGTCCTTTCCCAGCAAGAGAGAGAGAGAGAGAGAGAGAGAGAGAGAGAGAGAGAGAGAGAGAGAAACCCTTCGATGTAACAGGTAAAGCACATAATATGAATTAGCTTTTCTGATTCTTCTAGCCGTGCCACTTCAGTCCTTAGGAAAATTCCTTCTCCTCCCAGGTTAGTATGTGGGGGCCAGGATGCGCTTCCTTTGGGGGGGGGGGTGCAAGGTGGGAGAAAGAGTGGCCTACTGGACCCATAAATACAGGGGGAATTCAGAGAAAATGTTTTGAAAGAAACTGAAACTCCTCCTTTGCTAACACTGCACTTGGCCATATGCACCTGTTTTTTTCCAGGGTCCAGCTGGAAGGGGATCCCCCGCTATATTCCACCCCTGTTCCCTTTCTAAGTAGGGCTCACAAATTCTCAGTACATTACTATCATTAGTTTTACTACAGACTTTTAAAACAATTCATTTGATCTTCACCCAAGACCAAAGAGAACAAAGTTCTATGTGCTAGGGGTGGGGGAAGTATCACAGCTGGTGTAGGATCACATACTTATCACAATCACGGATTGGCACCAAAGGTAGAAAGGAGTCAATAGATGGTCCCAACTGACATTCCCCAACCCCACCTCATCCCCGACAGCCACCTTATTGTCCTAGGACTAGGCATGATCCATCTAATCCCTGCTAATCCACAAGGAATTAGTTGGAACAAGGGAAAATCCTGGGACAGAGCAAAGATAACAAGTATCTGGCTGCACACTTGCCTAGAATCGGCATCAACCTTCCTCCCCATACACCACACCACTTTGCTTTCCCTGAACATATAAAGATACGATGAAGTGCATATATGTGCCCAGCCAGCAGGGTCCGCAAGACTGAAACCTTTGAGACTAAATACCCACCTGGCCAACTCCACAACCTAGAACCACAGCATACAGCGAGTACATACCCTTGTCACCAATCAGGAAAGACTGACCACTAGACAAGAGTCTGTGCATCCCTAGGAACTTATACTTCCTTCTCAGCCTTTGCTGAGGATAGGTTGGAGAGGAATGACCCACACTTCTAGCAAACTTGTTTCATCTTTCTCCTCTGTTGTATGGGGAAGTCCTTCCTCCTCAGGCTCCCTAAAACGTAACCTGCATTTGCCCACACTTCTAAGAAATAAGATAGAGATTACTTTTTCCCCTTTTCCCTCTACAGAAATTATTTTACTGTATGTCTATGAGGTTTGCCTACATATACATGTATGCTGCATGCATACCTGATGCCCACAAACAGGAGATCCTCTGGAACTAGCTTTACAGAAAGTTGTGAGCCACTGTGAGAACTGGGAACTCAACCTGGGGTCCTCTGGAAGAGCAACAAGCGCTCTTAACTACTGAGCTCTCTCCAACTCCACTTTTTTTCTTTTTCTTTTTACTTTTTTTGTTTTGGTTTTTTAGAGACAGGGTTTCTCTGTGTAGCCCTGGCTGTCCTAGAACTCACTCTGTAGACCAGGCTGGCCTCAAACTCAGAAATCTGCCTGCCTCTGCCTCCCAAGTGCTGGGATTACAGGCGTGCGCCACCACACCCGGCAGTTTTTTTCATTATTATTATATTTATGTATTTTGCACATTTGCATGCCCCAGCACATGTTTAGGTCAGAGGACAACCTGCGAGAGTCTGTTCTTTCCTCCCATCACTTGAGTAAGGATTAAACTCAGGTTGACAGGCTCAGCAACAAGCACCTTTACTGGCTGAACCATTTATTTCCCTTTACCTGCTCAAGTCCACATTATTTCTAAAGAGCTATAAATGAAGAGTCTACTCTTGTTTTGGAGGGACCTGGGAACCATCTACTCCTCAGGTTGCTACCTACCATTAAGTTCTGCTAAAGACAGAAAGGCAAACTTCGGGGCTATGCAGATGGCTCAAGAGATAAAGGCCCCTGCTGCCAAGCCTGGCAACCAGAGTTCCGTCCCTAGAACCTACAGGGTGGAAGGTGGAAGGAGAGAACAGACTCCTCTAAGTTTTTCTCTGACCTCCATATACACATACTACAGTACACATGCATGCATGTGCACATACATGTTTAATAAAGAAAGGAAGCTTGGCTTTTGTGGAGAACCTAAAACCAAACCACACAAACGTGGGTAGACGGACACAGCTGCAAGTGCAACAGCAACCTAGTCTGTTCCCTACTGAATTCATGCTCTTGTGCAAACCCTGGCCTCCGTGAGGAAGCAGCAGCCAGGTAAAAGTCCTACCCAGCCACCTATCAAGTAGCCATGATATGACAGGGTATACACACCCAACTGTCCCGATGGGCACAGGCCATGGGCAAGACAAATGACCTCAGACCTCTGGGAGATTCCCCTGGCCCACCCTCCTATCAATCTGAGATATTAGTTTTTCTGCTTGAGGATTCCCCTGGAAAAAATGGGAAAACACAAATGATCCTGAGCAAAGATGTCAAAAAGGCAGGTGTACAGGAAATAAAACATAGAAATCTACTATGTCTTAAGGTCCTGGCTTTCTCTTGAGGCCTCAGTTTCTCATTTTATAAAGCTGGCAAATCTAAGGCTGAATAGTGGTGCATACCTTTAATCCCAGCATTTGGGAGGCAGAGGCTGGAAGATCTCTGAGTTGAAGGCTAGCCTTATCTACAGAGCGAGTTCTACAGAGTAGGTTCTAGAACAGCCAGGGCCACACAAAGAAACTCTGTCACCAACAAAATCTGTCAAACAAGAAAGCACAGTAACAATATGTCTATAATCCCAATACTCAGGAGGTTAAGACACTAAGATTAAAACAAGCTCAAGGTACAAGGGCACCTGGTCTACCTAGAAAGTTCCTAGAGTGAGGCCCTATCTCGAAAACCAAAAAACAATAAAAAGCAAAAATTTTAAAATGATCTAAGAGCTATCCTTTCCAGTACTGATGATCCATGTTCCAAAACTAAAACAACCAGAAGTGGGCCTGGCTAACACTTCTGGGCTATAGCACAGCCCAGCTACTCTCTTCTGAAGCCCATGCAGACACATGGCCAGAGCTAGACATTTCTGCTGAGTCAAAGTCAAATGGAGGGAAAGGGAGTGAGACTCATGTTTCTATGAGGCTATCTGAGCACAGCAGGAACAGGATACCCACCTCCACCCAAGAGATCACTGATGCTCATAAATCTCTAGGAGGAGGTACCAGGGAGAAATGGGTACAAGCAATTGATTCTGATTCAAAAGTGCTGTCTGGATGTCAGAGGCAAAACAAGGGACAGAAAACCACCTATGCTGGACCCTCAACAATGGAAGAATAAATACTTCTAGCTCAAAGAAGGAAAACTTAGAGAGGTCAAAGAATGGACAAACTGAGAAATTGGGGGAAATTATTGTAATGTATGATCCTTCAATACAGTTGTACTGAGCCAGGCGGTGGTGGTGGCGCACGCCTGTAATCCCAGCACTTGGGAGGCAGAGGCAGGCGGATTTCTGAGTTCGAGGCCAGCCTGGTCTACAGAGTGAGTTCCAGGACAGCCAGGGCTACACAGAGAAACCATGTCTCGAAAAAACAAAAAACAAAAAAATACAGTTGTACTACTTCACAACTGTACGTTTGCTGTTATTAATTGTAATGTAAATATGTTTTTTTCGATGGTCTTAGGCAAAAATGGTTGTATGACCTCAAAGGGGGTTGTATGACCTCAAAGGGGGTTGCAAGCCACAGGTTAAAAAGCACAGAGCTAGGGGCTCCTAGAGTCATCCTCTGTGCAAACTCTACCACTGTCACTTCCCCTTCAATCCTTGGCAATGCTGAGCATCAAATCCAGGGTCCCCTGAAGGCTAGACAAGAGCTCCACCACTGAGCTATCCTTTCTGCCCTTCTCAGAGCTTCAACCGATTCAATTTCATGGCATAATGATTCAAAACTTTCAGGAGGGCCTGCAGCGCCCAGCTGGATGTGCAGCACACAGCACGGTCAGAGAAACAACAAGCGTAATATATGTGCGTAACCCACTCAATTCCAGCTGTCAGTTACATGTTCCCTCTATTAGTCAATACATGGTAAAAAGTTAATGCTTGCAGGCCTTTGTAGAAAGAGTGAGGTGATGGCCATCTGTCCCTGTATAAGCTAGGCTAGAAACAGGGGGACAGCGGAAAGCCTGGGGACAAAGTCCCCTTGCCCAGCACGTGTTGTGTACTCTGCACCAGGGAAACCTCTAGAGGAGGCCTAGAGACCAGGGGCCATGCACTTCAGGGGAGAGCCCTTAGGACTTGAGGTTTTACAGAGAAAAGCTGAGGGCAGCCCAGTCAGGGGAAATGTGTAGCCATAGTGCTGATAAGGAAAGGCCTTAAACCTGCTGTGGTCAGCTCTTCCTGTATGCTTGGGCCCCTTACTGGAAGGCCCCAATGGGGGGGGTGGTAGCTAAATAGACACACGCATACAAAAACACTGCTCCTGGTGTGGGTTACTATCCACACCAGGTGCTCAGCAGCTCCAGCCTGCCTCGGTCAACATCTGAGCCCAGATGGCCAACAGCAATCTTGCTTCCGCTAACATCCATCCTGAGGTTAATATGGAACCCAGAAACTAATAGGTTCTCACCTTTTCATTCTCTGCTTTCCTTTTATCCCTAAGATACTTCCAAACCCAGGTCTTTCTCTAGTAAATATCCCAGGGAGAACATGACCTCAAGCCAGATGGGTAGAAGGGATGGGATTTTTCTCCAAAGCAACAGAAACCATTACCTGAATAGTGTCTGCTTGATAGAAGGGGTAAGTGGCCCTTTATTCCACCCATTCCACAAATGTTTCTAGCTCTAAGAGACAACTGAGAAGAGCAGCCAGGATTTACTAGTGCTACTGTTCCATGATGACCTACTATGTATCAAGCATTAAAGGGATTTACTAAAGTAAATCAAACCATAATAAAACATCATGACAGCACAGTCCTTTAACCCATTCTTCAACTAACGAAAGAGGGTCCAGAAGAGTCACTTGCTCAGGACCAACCAGCTTATAACAAACATGCAGGTCAACCATAAACCAAGAACAGACCTAGAAGGAACTGATGGAGCCCTGGGGATCGCCACCAGTTCATGGATGGGAGACGGCCTAAGAACCACACAAGTTATCAACTGGGACTAGAACTAAAAGCCACATCTTCTGATTCCCAGTTCAAAGATGTCAGAGAACAATTTAGCAGAACCATTGGTATGGAAGGAGAGAACAGGCCACACTCTAGTCTCCCTTCATGTCAGTATGGGATTTCACAACTACTTGTTTGGTTAAAGATTCGTAGCCACAAGGAACTCAAAAGATCTAGCTCAGGCTTAGCAGACAGTATCAAGAAATTACTATTTCTAGGCTGGCACAGTAGCATGCCTTTAACCCAAGCAATTGGGAGGCAGAGGCAGGTGATCTCTGAGAATGTAAGGCCAATCTGGTTTACCTAGAAGGTTCCAGAACAGCCAGGACTAACAAAGTCTCAAAAAAAGTTACCAATTCTTAGCTGTGCATAGTGACTCACACATATAATTTCAGTTAAGAGGCTGAAGAAGGATTATTCCAAGTTCCAGGCTAGCCTGAGCTAGAGAATGAGATTCTGAATCAGAAAAGGAAAAAAAATTGCTAGGTATGACAACAGTGCTTTGCTTATGCTAAAACTAGAGAAAACAATACAGATGTATCTGTTAAAGAAGCAGAGAGAAATATTTATGAATGAAATGATAATACAATGTAGTTCATAAAGTAAGGCTACCCATGTGTTAATCACTTTGTGAAGTTACGTCACTAAATCTGAAAGGGCTCACTATTTTCTCTACTTCTATGCAAGTTAAATTTCTAATATAGAAATTTGTTAAGGTCTAGATTTTTTTTAGACAAGACAAATATTGCCTTGACTGTCATGGAACCTGCAGTGTAGACCGGCTGTTCTTCAACTCAAAGAGATCCAACCTACTTTTGCCTCCTGAATGCTGGAACTAAAGGTGTGCTTCACCATGCCCAATTTTACACATACAAGCATAAACACAGGCACTAAATAGACACCATCCCCAAAACACCATACCAAAGAAATCTCAGGGTACAAACTCGTACATACCAAAGGGACAGTATGATACAGTCAACCCGCATACAAAATCCTGACTCTATGTACTTTTGTATAACCCCGGACAAATCACTCCCTACTTCTGAGACATTTTTCAGTCCCACATTCACCTAGACTTGGAGATAATAAAAGGGTTTCCACACCAGGTGGCTGTGGTGCACACCTTTAATTCCAGCACTCAGAAAGCACATGCAGACAGATCTCTGAGTTCAAGGCCAGCCTGCTCTACAGAGCAAATTCCAGTATAGCCAGGGAGGGCTACACAGAGAAACACTGACTTGAAAAACAAAACAAAAAAGAAAAAGCAACCAACCAACCACCTACCTACCTGACTTAATAACTAAGTGGGTTTCCTGGAGTCTTGGCACAGCAGTATATCAATAGTGATGTCCCTTTATCACTACTATTGCTCTTATCATTACTCATTTAACAATCCAAGACCAGAGGCCAAACGTTAACATGAGCTCCATGCCTGTTCATCTTAAAATATCAAGCAGTTACCTCTGCCTCAATCCTGTCTCAAGGACTGCTACTGACTACTAGGCCACAGCTCAGAAGCCTTGAGTCCTTCCCTCAGCCCTCAGAACCAAAGCAGACTCACCTACAGCCCGGAATAGACAGGCACCATCCTCCTTCATCTGCTTGATTATGAAGCCTTTCTTGTCCCGCAAGGCCTTTTCAAACCAGTGTTCCTGCTGGAGGAAAGAGTAGGAAGATCAGCAACAGGGAAGCCCATACCTTTCTCCAGGGTCCTGCCTTCAAGTTCCTGAGAGGACCAGATGATTGGCCAAAAGGATACTGGGAAATTCACAGCCCTTCTTGACGACTCTGACCACAAAGTAGGAGACAGTCTATGACAAGAACAAGACTTAATCCCAGAGAGGTCCCAGATTCCCGGAAAACAAAAACTTCATCTGCTTTCAGATCCCTGCTCTCAATCATGCAAGACCTGGCCCAGGCAGCCAGGGACAGAGACCTCCTAAGTGCCTAAATGGAGAATGTGGTGCTCTATCAAGAAGGTTCCACTGGAAAGATGCTGAAGAGAGTAACTAACTAGAACCCAGATCTTGAGCCTATGAACATGGGAAATTCTGATATATTGTGTAAGGCAGAAAATGAGTCAAGTATGACTCAAGTGTGTCCAAACACACTTATATACATTAACAAGTCTACATATGCATACAAACATATATATATACACACAGATATACATGTATATTTTATTGTCTTTTTTCAATTTTGCCATATATATATCACAAAATTGTGATATATATATCATATATATAAAAATCACAAAATTGAAAAAAGTAGACAATAAAATATAAGCCCTAGAGGCTGCAGAAATGGCTCTGCAGTTAAGAACACTGACTGCTCTTCCAGAAGTCCTAAGTTCAATTCCCAGCAACCTCATGGTATCTCACAATCATCTGTAACGGGATCTGATGCCCTCTTCTAATGCATGTGAAGACAGCAATAGTGTACTCACATATACAAGATAAATAAAACCTTTTATCCCTGAGTATTAATGCTATAGATGATTTTATTAGCCCTTCCCAATAAAGATACACAATTTATTATCTGAAATTTTAAATCTCTAAATGCTTTGAACATCAAAAGACTTGGAAAAAAAACCCAGAAAACTCAAAGTCTTCACCTAATTCCTGCCCCATCACAATTTGAATAGAATATACCAAATATCCTATCTGAGGGTGAAGGCGCAAACATTTTTATGCAGAAACATTTAGGCACTTGATCATGAGGTGCTGCTTCAGCCTCTGTTGAAATATTATATAATACAAAGTATAAACACCAACAAACTGTAAAATTCTGAATAGTTTCTAAATTTCAAGTAACATTTGATTCCAAAGTATTTGGTTAATAAATATATACAAACTCATACTTCTATATAATAATAATAATAATAATAATAATAATAATAATAATAATGACCTTGACAGCTTAAAACATTTCCATTTCAAAACGAAGCAGAAGCAGATCTTTCTCTGGCCCCTCACGCCCTCTGCTGGCTGCCAGAAGCAGACAGCTTGACCTAGCAACACAGCTGCACTACAAAATAGGAAGCCTAGGGGACAGGACCCTACCTAAGAACTTAGAGGCTCCTTACTAAAAATGACCACAAAGGGCCATTTTTGTGCCCCACTACAGGAAATGGGTAGAATCCATCTCCTTGAAAAAACCAGAGTAGGCAGTGTCTGGAGGCCTAAATCCCTGGTTTTCAAGCCAGCCAGCTCCATCACTGCAGTGTTTCCTGGTTGTGGGGAAGCTGCCTAAACTCACACCAGTTACAAGAATGAGAAGCATTTGCTCTTCTCAACACATCTGCCAAGAGAGCACGAGTTCTGTCAGGACCCAAAGAGGCTCTGTCATAGCTTATACTGGTGAGGTGATCACTAAACATAAAAGAGGAAAAGACCAACATAAAGAGATGTACAAACCAGGAATGGTAGGGAACACTTTTTTTTTTTTTTTTTGGTTTTTTCGAGACAGGGTTTCTGGAACTCACTCTGTAGACCAGGCTGGCCTCGAACTCAGAAATCCGCCTGCCTCTGCCTCCCAAGTGCTGGGATTAAAGGTGTGAGGCCAGCTCCCACCCCAAAGAGAGGATATACAATGGAGGTACCCCTCAGGAAGTCCTAGGTAAGTGTCTAGACAGAGGATGAAGATTGGACAAGGGAAAACCTAGCCAGCCCCACCCTCTGGGCCTACCACATCAGGAAGGTGTGGCATCTTTTGCAGAGATGACAAATACACCTGTAAGCCTTTAATGTGCTTCCCTGGGTAGCACAAACCCATGTTTGTACACAACCTTCCAGCAGCCCAGGTACTCATCCTGCCCTGGAGGCTGTGCACTAGTACACTAACTAGTTATGCTTAAGTTCATCCTTACCCACATTGTTAGCTATGTCCCAGAATCACAAGGCCTAGCCCACCAAAGGTGTCCAGAAGAGAAACTTATAGACATAACCACATACCTTAAAAAAGGGAGAGCTAAAAGGGGGAGGACAGGTATGGGAGGAAGACAAGGGATCAGAAGAGAAAAAGAGGGCTCCTAGTTAATCATCTCAAATCATGACAAAATATGAGTCATCCTGGGATGGACAATGAAGACAGAAAAATGAATCACGCTTGGTCTCTACCCTGATAAACTTCAAGAGAAGGGGTAAAGAAATACGCAGTGATGACGTACAGTTTGAGTGGGGCTACAAAACAGATGAATGTTCCCTTGCTTTTGTGAAGCAGAAAGAGACCTTATCCTGACATTAAGGCTGGCATTTGAACAAAGGATCAAAACTTGCTTGATAAGTAGATAAGAAAGTCATTTCTGCCACCAAGCACCAGAGATGCTCAAAGCCTGGCAATCTATATAGGAGAGCAAAGACACAAGCAAAACTAGGCAGCTAAGCAGGGAAAAGCCAGAAAGGATGAACTCATATTAGCTGAGTGCTTTGTCCCATGCCAGGTGCCAGATACAAAAGTGACCTCATTTCATTGTCCTCACTGCAACCCAGTGGCAGAAAGAAGCTGCAGTCTAGGTAGAAGCAAAGCCTAGTAGTAGAGACGTAGCATATGATGTACCATGAGTGGTGACACATACCTGGTAGCAAGTCTTGGAGAATTCTGATGTGCCTAAAAATAAAGGAAGTATGACTAGACAGACCTTTTGCACAAGTAGAGTGTGCGTCCTACGTAACTGGATGGCAGCTAGGCCTGCATCTAGAGGAGGATCACTAAGCATCCACTGGCCTTGCTATCTCAGTTTGAAAACCTAGGGCTCTAGTTTTCTCACTCTCTCATTTTGGGAAGAAAATGTTTAAAGTGCTAGAGGGCTGGAGAATAGTCCAACAACCTGTAGGTTTAGTCTGTATTGGTGTCCCGACCCAAAAAGATCAAGTCTCAGCCCTGAACTTTACATGTTCAAGACCAATCCTGGTGCAGAGTCTCTTCCTATCTCTAAGCCTTAGCAAAAGGACTGGACAAAGCTCTCTGACAGCACAGTATCAAACCCCAGGAGCTAAGACAGAACCCTATTTAAAAGCTGGTTTAAAAACTTAAAAGCAGCCGGGCGGTGGTGGCGCACGCCTGTAATCCCAGCACTTGGGAGGCAGAGGCAGGCGGATTTCTGAGTTCGAAGCCAGCCTGGTCTACAGAGTGAGTTCCAGGACAGCCAGGACTACACAGAGAAACCCTGTCTCGAAAAACCAAAAAAAAAAAAAAAAAAAAAACAACCAAACAAACAAACAAACAAACTTAAAAGCCTAAGAGAAGCCTATGGAACCACTGATTTAGGTTTCAATGCAGTTCTACCAAATAAAAGCCAAGTGATGAACTCCTTTGAACCATAGTGTTCTAATCTGTGAAACACTTACTTCCTAGTAAGTGGGATACTAGGCAGTACTTTGGTCAGTAAAGGGGAGGGGGTAAGAAAAGATCTATGTACCCCTGGCTGTCTTTGAACTCACAATATAGACCAGGTTGGCCTCAAACTTAGAGAGATCTGCCTGCCTATAGAGTGCTGGGATTAAAGGAGAAACTTATCTGCTTGTAACTATGTCTTTCCAAAGTGCTATCAAGCCAGCTACTTCAGATAGGTGGAAAACATGGTGAGACCAGTGTATATACCTAGCCCTTCAATAGGACATCTCTCTCTCTCTTTTTTGTCTTTTTTTTTTGTTTTTGGTTTTTCGAGACAGGGAACTCAGAAATCCACCTGCCTCTGCCTCCCAAGTGCTGGGATTAAAGGCGTGTGCCACCACTGCTCGGCAGTAGGACATCTCTTAATGAGTTACCATCCCCTCCCTGATCTGGATTAGGCTGAATGATGTCCACCTGAAAATATCAGACCTAATGCCTACAACCTGTACACGTTTTAAAAGGATTTGGCGCCGGGCGTGGTGGCTCACGCCTGTAATCCCAGCACTTGGGAGGCAGAGGCAGGTGGATTTCTGAGTTCGGGGCCAGCCTGGTCTACAGAGTGAGTTCCAGGACAGCCAGGACTACACAGAGAAACCCTGTCTCAAAAAAACCAAAAAAAAAAAAAAAAAGGATTTGGCAGAAGTGACTGAGAATCTTCAGATGGGGAAGTCATACTAGAACACTAAGTGGGGGCCTAAGTGCAATCTCAGGTGTGGACATTAATTTATTTTTTAACTTGACTAGTCTTGGAATCACTTAAGAGATAGTTCTAGATGTGTCCTTCAGGGAGTTTCCAGATAAGTCTACCAGCACCTGAGTGTGGATAACACCATAGCATAGGCTGGGGTCTCTGGATGAATAAAAAGGGGAAAGGGAAGAAGGAAGCCGAGCGTCAGCATTCTTCACTTCTTCCCCGGTGCAACACGATCCCACTGCCATGCCTCGCCCAATGTGATGGGACTGTATCCCCCAAATAAATCTCTCAAGTTGTTTTTGTCAGGTATTCCATTACAGCAGCAAGAGAAAAGTTAGTACCCAGAAGTGGGGTCACTGCTGAGGAACCTGATCACACAATTTGTAGGCATTTGGAGGTGACTGCAGGAAGAATCTGAAAAGGCTTCGTTCTGGGGGCTAGAGAAGACCTAGAGTGTGAAAGCAGAGCCTAATAACAGTCTCTTGTAGTAGGAATGTGGATTAACAGAACACAGAAATATGAACAATAAAGTCCTGGTTAAAGAGATCTCAGCTACGATAAGGACTAGAGGCCATCTGTTTTATATTCTGTTCTATATTCTGGCAAGATAATCGGGCTGGTTATGCCCACCTGATCATTTGAGCAAGGCTAAATTCAAAAGTAATGGAGTAAGTTGCTTGTAGAATTTGAAGTGAGCATAACCTCTATCTAGGCTTTGGTTCTACCGTGGTTACTACTTACTGTATTAATCCATTGAGGGCGCGCAAACAATCCAAGATGTGGATAGTGTACAGTTTGGTGAGGAAAAAAGCATAAACCAGGTTTAACTGGATAGTGTGCTTATGTTTACAGTCCTAACATTTAGGAGGTAGAGACAAGAGGATCAGCAGTTCAGTCAGCCCGAGTTACATAACCTAGTTTGAGGCCACAATGAGTTACATGAGACCCTAACTCAAAAAACAGAAGTTACAGATAGAAATATGCAGTTTGACCAGGAAAGGAGCTTGACTGCCTTAAAAGTTGAAGGCAGTTTGGTTTGGACAAAGTGGCTAGAAGTGTAATGAAATTTGTGCAATTAAGAAAAACCCTGTCAGCTGGGCGGCAGTGGCACAAGCCTATAATCCCAGCACTTGGGAGGCAGAGGCAAGTGGATTTCTGAGTTCAAGGCCAGCCTGGTCTACAGAGTGAGTTCCAGGACAGCCAGGGCTATACAGAGAAACCCTGTCTCGAAAAACCAAAAAAGAAAACCAAAAAAAAAAAAAAAAACAAAAAAAAAAAAAAAAGAAAGAAAATGAAAAACCCTAAACTCTTTATAGTATATATACTGCCTTGGGGGCAAGACCCTACCTACCCAGGAAAGGCGCCAGGCTATAAAACTGGAAACTCGGCTGAAGAACATAATGCCTAAAAATCAGAGCCTCTAGAGTAAACTGCAGGAAACACTCTAGAAGGCAGTGAAAGGCCACAGCGCCTGTGCTCCAAGGGGACTAGGTTCCATCTTGAGCTGGTAGCATAACTTGACATCATCCACATCATGTGGGCTTTCAGACATCCAGAATTCAACAAGGTGATTAGCCTTGCACCAAGGTAGCAGGATCAGATTGCCTGCAATAAGACCCTAAGAGACCATTTTATAAAGCTATGATTTTAAGGCTTTTTGCAAAGGTGACCTCAGGGGTACCAGAGATGACAGAAACATCTGTCAAGGAAAGCATTAGACCAGTGGTTCTCAATCTTCCTAATGCTGTGACCCTTTTTTTGTTTTGTTTTTTGTTTTTTTGTTTTTTGTTTTTTTTTGGTTGTTGTTTTTTGGTTTTTTGAGACAGAGTTTCCCTGTGTAGTTCTGGCTGTCCTGGAACTCAACTCTGTAGACCAGGCTGGCCTCGAACTCAGAAATCCGCCTTGCCTCTGCCTCCCACCTGCCCACCTCTGCGCCACCATGCCCGGCTTGCTGTGACCCTTTAAGCTCCTCCTATTGTGGTAACCCCAACCATAAAACTATTTTGGTGTTATTGTTAGTGCAATTTTGCTACTGCTATGAATCATCATGTAGATAGCTGTGTTTTTTTTTCTTTTTTTCTTTTGTTTTTTTTGAGACAGGGTTTCTCTGTGTAGTCCTGGCTGTCCTGGAACTCACTCTGTAGACCAGGCTGGCCTCCAACTCAGAAATCTGCCTACCTCTGCCTCCCAAGTGCTAGGATTACAGGCGTGTGCCACCACTGCCCGGCTTTTTTTTTTTTTTTTTTTTTTTTTTTTTTTTTTTTATATCTGTGTTTTCTGATGGGATCCTGTGAAAGGTTCAGCATCCAGGTTGAGAGCCTCTGTCTTAGGGGCCGAGTGAAGCTGGTTCAAAGCACCAGAACTAGGAGGGCATGAGTACCCAAGCCTGTTGGAATGCAAGTGATGCCATCAAAAGCCCAGGTGTTGGGCATAGACTGCAGGGCTTAGTGTTTCCCTGGTGGGTTTCAGTCTTGCTTTCATCTAATCTCTCCTTGCTAATATCTTCATTCCTGTCTTCTGGAATAGGAATGGTTTGCTCAGTGCCACTGTATATTACATAATGAAACTTGTCTTGTTTGTTAATTTTACAAAGGCTCACAATTAAGGTTCACTATGCAACCTTGGCTGGCCTAGAACTACTGAGATCTACCTGCCTCTACCTCCCAGGTGCTGGTATTAATGATATACACCACCCCACCAGGCCTCAAACTTAAGAATTTTGAACAATGTTAGAATTGCTAAGAATTTGACTACTCTTACAGTGAACTAAATGCTGTCATCTACCTTGAGATTGCTGTCAGATACAGAGGACTGGGAGTAAACTACTGATCTTTAAGGGGAGTAAGGATTGGGTGCCAAGTTGAGAATGTGTAACTTGCCGGGCGGTGGTGGCGCACACCTTTAATCCCAGCACTTGGGAGGCAGAGGCAGGCGGATTTCTGAGTTCGAGGCCAGCCTGGTCTACAGAGTGAGTTCCAGGACAGCCAGGACTACACAGAGAGACCCTGTCTCAAAAAAAAAAACAAAAAAAAAAAAAAGAGAGAGAGAGAATGTGTAACTTGTGATGGTTAATCCTCATTATCAACTCAAATGGATTTGAAATTACCTAAGAAGCATACATCATCTTGGTGTGCCTCTATAGGGAATTTCAAGAGCATTAACTGAAGAATGAAGGCCCACCCTAAACAGAACAGCACCCCATGGGCTTGAGGGTCCTGTGCTTAAGGAGAAAAGTGGAGTGTGTACCAGCATCCATCTCTCTGCTTCCTGACTGCAGACGTATGACCCCACGTGAGGATGAACTGTATCCCCTCACACTGTAAGTAACAATAAACTCTTCCTTACCTTGCTTTCACCACAAGAAAAGTAACTACTACACCTGTAACAGAGTGAGAAGAGGGAGAAGATTTACAGAAGAAGATTTAATACAAAAAAGGAAACCATACGCATACACTCAAAGAGGCAGAGGTTGGAGTGATCTAGCCATTAGAAACTGAGAAAGTCTAGATTCCTTCCCAGCCCTGCTGGAGGATGTTCAGTAAACACCAACACCTTGAGTTTGGCCAAGTGAAACCCATTTTAAACTTTTGACCACCAAAACTGAAACAGAACTTATCTGTTGTTCTAAGCCATGGTTATTTGTCACAGCAACCACAGGAAATTAATATATCCCCTTGTAGTAGTCCTTTGGTGTGAGCTCCAGGGCTCCGTGGCTTTGAGAGAGGGTTAGAATTAAAAGGCAGCAGGGCTGGGAATCCTCCCTCTCAGCCTGGGAAGTTGCTGACCCAGCCTGTGGGGAAAAGAACTGCCAATGAAGGGGGAGGGCACAGGGAAGGGTGGCAACAACACTGGACAGATGTCTTCTCAGAGCCCATGGCCAAGAGGTGTTTAGTATTCTAGACCTCACAGCCTTGTCCCAACAAACCTGGAGCCAACACCACCCCCTCACCCAAAACACCCAGGAACACTGGCTCTGCTCCAGGGGTCATAAAAACAGGCAGTCCATCCAATGAGAAACAGACATACTGCTTCTCTAAGGACCCACACAAGCCTATTAGAATAGAAGAAAGAGAAGCAAGACCCCCACTCCCCAAAAAACTATTTCTGGGCCACCAGAGGATTAAAACCCCCAAATCCTATTATTTGGTAATAAAAACAAAGTACAGATAAATGCTATACCATGATGTGCTCTGAACACATGCTATCCGAAAGAGACAAAGTTACAAAGGCTACATCATTGTATGATTCTACTGGTTTCAGAATAGTTCAATCCAGACAAATTAGTAGGTTGCCAGGAGCTGGAAAGGGATGAAGGAAGGGGGCTGTTAAAAGCTATAAAGGGTTCTTTCTATGATATTAAAAGCATCGTATAAGCCGGGCAGTGGTGGTGCACGCCTTTAATCCCAGCACTTGGGAGGCAGAGGCAGGCGGATTTCTGAGTTCGAGGCCAGCCTGGTCTACAGAGTGAGTTCCAGGACAGCCAGAACTATACAGAGAAACCCTGTCTTGAAAAATAAAAAACAATAAATAAATAAATACATATATACATACATCATAAAACTGGCGACGGAAGTACAATTCTATGGCTATTTTGAAAGCCACTGAATTGTACACTTTTTATTTTGGTTATTTTAGACAGGATCTCAACACCATAGCTCAAGCTGGCCTCAAACTTTGGGCAATCCTCTTGCCTCAACCCCCAAATGATGGTACTATACTCATGAGCCATCATGCCAGAAAATCGAGCACCTGAGTTTCATCACAATAAACACAAAACCACCAAAGAACTTTCAACACCTCCCAAGAAGAAATGCAACACTTGCTGAAACATCACATCCCATCTTCTAAAAGATAACTTTCTAGGTGGGCAGTGGTGGCACAGGCCTTTAATCCTAGCACTCGGGAGGAAGAGGCAGGCAGTTCTCTTTTGAGTTTAAAGGCCAGCCTAGTCTACAGAGTAAATTCAAGGACCACCAGGACCATTATATAGTGAAAGCCTGAGCCATCCCCAGAGCCAAGGGGTCCCAAATAAAATCCCATAAAGGGGGAGAAAAGTACAAAACAGAAAATTAAAGATGAGATTACACCTTTCTTCAGGACAATGAGTCCAACCACTGTCCTTGCCACTTCCCATTTAATAGGTAGAAAAACCAAGAGCCGGGCGTGGTGGCGCACGCCTGTAATCCCAGCACTTGGGAGGCAGAGGCAGGTGGATTTCTGAGTTCGAGGCCAGCCTGGTCTACAGAGTGAGTTCCAGGACAGCCAGGACTACACAGAGAAACCCTGTCTCGAAAAACCAAAAAAAAAAAAAAAAAAAAAAAAAACCAAGACCCAAGCAGTGTGAGGTATGGTGGTGCACAGCTTTAACCCTGGAACTCAACAGTCAGAGGCAGGTCAGATCTCTGAGTTCGAGGCCAGTCTGGTCTACAGAGTAAGTTCCAGGACAACCAGGGCTACAGAGAAACCCTGTCTTGAAAAACAAACAAACCCCTAAAACAAAATATCTGGTAAAGGGAACTGCTGAAAGACCACACAAAAGTTTAGTATAAAAAAAGGACTCAAATCCATGATGCCAAGGCAGGAACCATATGCTGCTTCCTTGCCAGCCAACCACCCAATTCCAGATGGGCAAGCTTCTAGATGCCAAGAGATGGGTACTATGGATGGACAAAGCCTCTTGAGAAGAAAAGATTGTCCTGGAGCCGATTACTCATCCTGAGCAAAAAGAACTAGCCAAGGTGGGCAAGGCTAGATGTTTACACTCTAGTAGCCCTCACGACTTTTTGCCCTAAATAAGAGTTCTACAATCATAAAACAGTTCAACGATTAACACTGGAGTTTGAACTCCAACCTGCCCAGCTCCAAATCCCAAATTCTTTCCACATGTAACTGTGGAACCTGATAGCTGGCTACAACACTGCCACATATCATCCTTTAAGCCTTATACCAAAAAAGCTTTGACCTGCCCAGCAAAATTCTATGACTGGAAAAGAAGCAAGGTGCAAAGAGAAGGAACCCAGCTCCTCTTCAAAAGATAGCCACTATTCACTATCAAGTGCAGGAATAGGGGCTTTGAAATCCCTTAAACCCAAAGCTAACTGACAACACATCAGCACATTAGTGAGAGTAAAAGAAAATCAGATGCAGAGAACAGAAGCTCTTCTAGTTTACTCTGCAAAACGTGACAGACTGACAGGAAGAACCCAGACACACTGACTGTACTGCTAAACCTAGCATCTTCCACTATCTCAGCATGTCTGTCCTTTTCTCCAAGATCTCTGCATTCTCCTGGCTTAGGATGCTTCTAAGCTGTTGTTTTCAGTGGCTAGGCTCTCAGTAAGGTGACCATGCCTGAAAAAAGGAACCTTATGACATCATTTCCCCAGGACTCCAACCCAAGGTACCAGAAGAATACTAAAGGAGACAAGAGTACATATTCATCGAACTGGAACTGAATTTCCCATTCAGACTAATCATCTAACCATCATCCCCTCTGTCAGTACTGAAATAGCCTCTAGGTTAGAAGCATCTGCAAAAGCTGTGGCCCAAGATTGGAGTAACATGACCACTATCCCTTCTTCTCATCCTCAAGAGGCTCAAAGTTGGGCCAGGTGAGGCAGGGAGACTATGAGTAGCTCCTTCTTCTCTTTGTCCCCACAACAGAACAGAAAGCCTCCCCCATCACAAGGAAGAGCAGGTTTTATGAGTCTGTCAGATCTTATTTCCAAGTTCTTATGAAGATAAATATAAGGGTGAAACTGCAGGGGGTATAAGAATGTGCTTCTGCATCTCCACCAACAACATACCTTCTTGTTCCCTGGGATAAGGGATGCATACCTCTGTAAGGGATAAAGAGTCTTGATGAGAACCAGGGATTCATGACTCTTGGACCCAGTCAGGCAGTGGTTGTGCACACTTAGGTAGCAGAGTGCAAGGCCAGCCTGGTTTACAGAGCGAGTTCCAGGAAAATACTACTCAGAGAAACCTTGTCTTGAAGAAAAACAAACAAATAAACAAACAAAAAATAACTCCTGGACCTGACATCTGAGTCCAGATGATTTGTTCTGCCAGAAAGGACAGGAAAAGAACAACAATGGTGGCTGTGAGACTACACTCTGACCCCTGTAAAACAGAAATTTTTCAACCAAAAGGAAATGGAATGTTGTAAGAGAAATCTCCAGAAGTGGGAAACAACAATGGAAATAGGGTCAACCTCTACCAGTTCAAGGAATGCCTCAGGCTTCTGGTCCCAAGACCTGACAGCCTTCTTGGCTCTGACCTGAGGGTAAGGAAGAAACCAGAACATCCAGGTCCTCTGTCCAAAGAAGGAAGCCTCTGGCCATATTGAAGATGACTTCACGCCCTCTCCCTGGTGAGAAAGAATCACCTGGTGTGGGGGGAGGAGAGCTGCGTGCCTAAGCGAGGACTCAGGCCTCAGTCCCCAAGGCTCTCTTTTGCCCCTGAGGAAGATGGAAAGAGGCCGAAAACTAATTTCCTCAAAGTTGTATCATTCCCAGGTCTCCAAGGTTCAAGTAAACCCCAAAGAGACTTATGTTCCTAAAAGCCTCCTATGAAGAGGGTACTTATGTTGTCTTAGGTGACAGCCCCAAAAGATTCAGGCCTCAGATCATAAGGTGTAGAACAATCCCTCACACAACTGATGTGATGTTGAGACTAAGACGCCATTCCTCAGGAAACCGGGAATCATGCCCCACTCGGTCCTGGTCTTCAGGCACTACCTCTACAGTCTTTAGTGGCACGTATGGGGTTCCTATTCCTAAGGAAAGCCTTACATGTCCTTCACCGAACAGAATCTCAGGCCCTTGAAGGCAGATTTAGAGAGAGACATCTGACATCGCCTCTGGGTCTCCAAACTGCTCACGTCCTGAGGCTGGAGTTTCTGAGGCAGGGATTGGACAGGACCCATAGTTTCCAGGTCAGACTCTGGACCTCATCCGCAAAGTCAATAGGTGAGAGTTCTCCACAAGAGATGGAGCTCTTCCTGAGAGAGACTCTGACGGTTTTTTTTCCCCCCCAAGGAACTTAATCTGGGTTTAGTGACTTGAGAGGTCTTTTCCTGTGAGATTAACAGATCAGCTCCTTGGGTATCAGAGAAATCCAGATGCACAGAAAAGGAAAACTGAGATGTTGAATCCCTGAAGAAAATTTCAATAGGTAAATTTCCTTAGGGAAATATATGACCCTCCCCACAAGAGTATAGACACCAGCCTGTGACTGAAAGTGTGTCCTGAAGATGTCCTCTTGCCTGGAACATCTGTAATTAAACCCCAGGCCATAAGCAAAGAGGTCTTTACCTCAACACCAACTGTGAGCCACAGTTCTGCTTCTAGGTACTGGTTTTGGCCTTTGTTCTTAAGCTATAGAGAGTTTTATCTCCCAGAAAGAAGTTTCACAACACTAAAGGGAAACTTTGGAAATCACTATCTAAAAGGTGTGTGGGTATAACCTAAACTTTCAATTCAACAAGGAAGTCTAGGTCCCCAAATATAGGCTTAGGACTCCTGAGCAGGCCACAGGCATGGCTAGTGAACAGACCTGTTAACTCTGCGTAAGAGGAGGGAGATCCTTCCTACATGAAGGGTTTAGGTTTCTTAGGTACCATATCTCTGAGGACGATACTTTATTTGAGTTCTTTGGAGAGGGAATCCCAGACTTGTCCTAAAGGAAAAAGAGTCACTGAACAGAAGTCCCTTACAGAGGCCTGAGATCTTCCTCTAAGGAAGGGCTCCAACCTACCTGTGACTCCTGAGTCCCAATGCCAGTCACTCAGATGAGCTCTCAGGACCAAGACTGACTGCAAAAGAGTACCTTAGCTTACTTAGAGCCCCTAACACCAAGTCCTTGGGGGAAGTGAGGATTTCATCATGCCTCCACCACCAGAAAACAATGTCCATTCTAGCAACAAGACCTGGGTTTCTTGGACCAATCTCAAACATTTCCTTGGGTTCCTTCTCAGTCTGGTAGACTCAGTTGCTGTTTCTGCCAACAGCCCCTCACCTTCCAGCCCTTACCTGTTCTACAGTGGCGGGATCCATGGCCTCGATCCGTGCTGCAGCAGCTTCATATTCGTCTTCACTGTTGTAGCCTGCTCCGACCTCTTCACGTTCGGGACTGGCCCCGCCAACTGCGCCAACGCCGGGAGCTTGACGCCGCCGCTTGCTGTGCCCGGGCCCCGAGCAGCAGCCGCCCACGCCCACGGCACCACCCACGCCCACCACCACCCCTGCCGCGCCCACCCCCGCAGTTGTCGCACCAAGAGCGTCACCAGGACCGCCGCCGGGGCCACCAGGGCCCCCACAAGGAGGTGGAGAAGCCTGCTGTGGCCGAGGGCCCGCAACTGCGCCAGGCGGCACGGCTAGTGCCCAACGATGAAGAGCACCAGGCGGCCCCGGTAGCGGGCCCTGAGGTGGTGGGGAAGCCCGGGGACGGGCCCCCACGACGCCGGAGTCACGGTCGCGTTCTCCTCCACCCACGCCCGTGCCGCCGCCGCCCACGCCTACACCCCCACCGCGCCGAGGCGCTGGGGGCAGCGGCCCGGGCGGCGGCGGTTCGTTGGCCGGGTCAGCGTCGGGAGGTGGCGGCTTCTTTTTGGGGAGAATAGTCATGGCGGCACCGCCAAGTACCCCACAGCAAACCAGACGCGGAGAACGCCGGGAGAGAACCCGGATGAGGGGGCTATAGTTGTGCGCGAGGCACGATGGGAACAGCAAGGCCTGGATAAAGAGATCAGGACACCGGTTCGAGAACCGCAGGCAGTACGCAGGTCACGCCCAGAGGAGATCCCGGATGTGAAGTCCAGTGGGATGGTACAAAGACGGATTGGTCGTAGCCTTTTCTCCCTCCAAGTCCAGCCAAGCTTACTGCTACCTTGTTCCGGGATTCGGCTTCAGAGGAAACACAACCAAAACAAGCACCTCTTCGCCCCGCCCCTCCGCAGGTTCTTGAACTACCGGGTGGGGCCTCCCTGGCTGTGGGCATGCGCAACAGGACACCAGCCCCGCCTCCTGCTCGGAAGTACGTGGGCAAAATGCTCGCCGCCTTGACAATCGCAGACACCAGCCAATTGAAGAAGTGCATAAAGCCTTGACAACACCCACTAGCCAATCCGGGTTGAGCGCTCACTCTCTCAAGTCCTCCGTCTCGGATTTCAAAGTCGGCAACCTTCTTCCCAGGTTCTCTTTTCGGTTCCTGTTCTATTCTTTACTTCCCCCGAGGTTCTAACCCACAGGCATCAGCTCTATGGATGAACAGAATGGTCTGTCTCGCACACAGTAAGACTCGTGTCCCCAAGGGTTCCATCTGGAACTCAGTTACACTCACTGGAAAATATCAACATTCCCAGAGCATAGCGTCCCCTGTGGCGTCACTTCCTGTTCCTCCCATCTGCAAACCCGAAAGGGTGGACCCTACTTCACCCTGGCAACAATCGTAAGCTTGCGGTGATTAGTTCAACAATGCTGTCCATCACTTCAGATGGGCCAACCGCAAGACAGAAGTGCACCATACCGATAGTTAAGAGTTTGGCGGAAAAACACGCCTTCTCCCTCACCTCCGCCCTTTTACCCTCACGTTCACCTCAAGCTTATATCTATTGCGCAAGCTCAGTACAGGCTTTACGCCCTCTGCCACCAAAAACAACCTTAGTTTACTCAGGAAAAGAGAATATTTACGAACCAAGACTCAGCAGCTAGTGTCTCCCAGTGGTGTTGGCAAACTCCTTGATATTGATAAGCTTAGACGCTAATACTAGCTTGGCCCTTAATGTCTGAGTGTTTGGAGCAAGTCAGTTAACACCCAATCTATTCTCTATTTCTATTCCTCTATAGGTTAGCAATATTTTTTCTTCCGTTTTTTTATTTGGTTTCTCAAGAAAGGGTTTTTCTGTAGCCCTTGCTGTCCTAGAACTCACTCTGTAGACCAGACTGGCTTCCAACTCAGAGAGATCAGCTTACCTCTGCCTCCTGAGTGCAGGGATCAAACCACCACCCGCAGCAATAATTTCTCTGTGTTAGAAATTAATGCCAATAAATAACCTGGTTCTGTGCATTGCACATAGTAAGTGCTTTATAAATTAGAACCTGTGGTAGTATAGAAGAATCCTGGACTTTGATTCCTTATAAGGAAGACATCAGTTCTAGACACACATGGATCATCATGAACTATATTGACCTTGTACAAATCATTGTTTTGTTTTGTTTTGTTTTGTTTTGTTTTGTTTTGTTTTGTTTTGTTTTGTTTTTGAGATTACCTAACAAAAGTACAAGATCAAAATGAGCGTTGTCATAGCTTTGAAGGTTCAGACGGTAGGACCAAGAGTTCAAAGCCAGGGGCTGGAGAAACGGCTCAGTAGCTAAGCGTAGTTAAGAGTAAGATGATGGCTCAGTAGTTAAGCTCTTCCAGAGAACTCATGTCCAATTTCCAGCACCCACATGGGGGCTCACAACCACGGGAAACTCCAGTCCCAGGGAGCTGACAGCCTCCATTAGGCATGCATAGGATGAAAAATATATACATGCAAACAAAAATATCCATACATGTAAAATAATTTTAAGATAGTGTGTGTGTGTGTGTGTGTGTGTGTGTGTGTGTGAGAGAGAGAGAGAGAGAGAGAGAGAGAGAGAGAGAGAGAGAGAAGGAGGAGGAGGAGAGGTAGAGGGAGGGAGTTAGTTCAAGGGTAGCCAGGACACATGTTGGGACTGTTTCCAACAAAAGATATTTTGGGGAAAACAGAACTCCTAACCTCCTCCCTTCAGATGAAGCTCTTTTTTTTTCCCCTGAAAGGCATCAGTAATATATGGATAAACATGGGTCCTAGGAATGTTTTCAGTTCACGAGACTCCACAATAGGAGGAGGAGACTCATATCTACAGGACTTCTGTGGTCAGGGATGTCTGCCAAATACCTATAAGCATTACCCTGAGTCGTCTAATGGTTGTCTCCAGATCCATATTTCCCACTCCCCACTGGCTATCTGCTCAGCATCTAAAACTGAACTCTTACTGTTCATGACTAGCCTTTGCCCTATACTTAACTATGTACCTGGCACCGCAGGAATTCCCTTCAAAAGCAAAAGGCACCCTTAGGCAGCCCTCGCCCTGGAAGAGTCAAATGTGACTGTTTCTGCTTCTCTACCTCTCAGCTGCCTGTCAACCCCAAGTCCCACCCAGGCTATCTCTGGAATGTCACACCTCTCCAATTCCACTGCTACTGCCTTAGCCCTCGCCCCCTACCAAATGGACTACCACAAAAACCCTTGACTGAGCCTTCTTCATCTAAGACTTTTTCGCCATAGCTTATTCCCCACGGGCAACCGTAAGGCCTGGCCTGTTTCTGAGTCTTCAGTGGTCTCCCCTTATACCTCGGACAAAGTCCCAAATCCATCTCCCAGTTTCAAAAGCCTTTTGCAATCTCCTTCCCTCCTTCAGTCCTGCGCTCACCCCCCTCCCCCTTCCAGCTAGTTTGAACTCCTTTCAGTTGCCCAAAGGCCTTAGGCTGACTCTGACCTCCAGAGAATTGGACTCACTGTGCCCTCCACCCACGTGTTTTTTAGCCTTCCATCTCTTGCTTGACCAACTCCACCTCCTTCTTTGATGGCTGGCCAGATAAGGTTACCTGGCCAGCTACGCGTTTCTATAACCCATCAATCTCAGTTGCACCACACTGTATTGTGATTGTCTGCCTTCCATGCTTATCTATGAACATTAGATCTAATAATGCTACTTTGCCCATCAGTGTACCTTAGTCCTAGTACATGATGGGCTGTTAACAAATACTTGGTTAATAAAGAAATTACTGTCTCTAGGCTGGAGAGATGGCTCAGCAGTTAAGAGCACTGACTGCTCTTCCGAAGGTCCTGATTTCAAATCCCAGCAACCACGTGGTGGCTCACAACCATCTGATATAAGAGATCTGACTCCCTCTTCTGGAGTGTCTGAAGACAGCTACAGTGTACTTACATATAATAATAAATAAATCTGGAAAAAAAAAAAGAAATTCCTGTCTCTATTTCACATTAGTAACTTGACACAAAGAGTGAGTCTCTCACCCAAGGACTAAAATGTGTCAATCTGAATCCAAGATTGGTCTTCACATGACTCTACAGGTACATAGTAGCCTGGTGTAGCTGGTATCCAGAAGAGAAAACAGAAGGCTATCCATGAGGAGGGGGGGTTATTATCAAACTCAGAAATCATTTTATTAGGGTCAGATTTATAGGATTTTGCTATCAGGAAGCTTGGGCTTAAGCTCCCCCTCAAAGTAACTCCATGTTGCTCTAGATCTTGACTTCTTCTAGGAAGGAAGGTTCTGAAATAGTATCTAAGGTACATCAGTCCTAGGACCTTCCAGCATGCTTTACCGCCTACAGAAACCAAATCTTCAAAGCACCCTTTTTCATTTATCTATAATCCACATCTTCAAGAACAGAGCACTACCCACCCACCTACCCACACCAGTTCCTTCACTGTTGAAAGAAATTGAGACCGTAGTGTTCTTTCTTAACCCCTCAGCTGAACCCAGCCCTCAAAGTCAATCACAGAGTCGGTAGATGCTCAGTCCACATCTCTCCTCTTAGGTTTTATTGACTGATGAAAACTTCATCTTTGTCAGCTGCCAGCTTCAGAGGGACAGAGCTGGAGACAGGGAACCTGAGATGACGTCTGAGAGCACAGACCCAGAAGGTGACCCGAGAGGGAGGAGAAGCCAGTGTGCAAAGGAGTTACAGCAGAGAAGGAGGCGATATGTTCTATCTCTCCCAGGGGTCAGGAACAGCTCAGCCCTCTGCCCACACTACTTCTGGACTTCTGCCCAAGAATATCAAACCAGCCAGCCCATGATCTCAACACCCAGCCCAGCTCTTGCTGGATGTTAGTCTCTTATCTCAGTAGGTCCAGACTCCAGACCAACCCAAGAAGAAAGCACGTCAGAGAAGAGAGTAGTTAGATGTGGCCCATCTGATCAGAGCAGATGTGTATGCTGCAGCAAATTGGTCCAAGGCTTTGCATATTGGTATGGCAGCAGCTGCTATTGCTAGAGTTTGCTGGAGGCCCAGCAGAAGGCGGGTGGCAGGAACTCAGTCCAGCAGCTAGCCAGGGAAAGGGGGTGGTAGTGTTTGTGCTATCTCTGTGTTGGGAGAAGCAGCCTGACCCCCCTCAGCCAAAGCATGAGGGTAGCAGGTCACTACAGAGGCCACAGCCCATTAAGCCAGCCCAGGGTTGCATTCCAAGCTTCCAAATCTGGGAAATGCTGGGCCCGTTGAAGGGTGAAACCTCGCCCCCTAGAGGCTAAATTGGAGTTGAGGGTTCTCTTCCCTGAACCCCCAAACTTGCACAACACAATCAAAGAGAAGAGGAACTCTCAACTCATTGTCAGACCAGACAGACCTCAAATGTCAGACTATAGAAAGCTTTAACCTGCCTCTGGGGCCCAAGGGAAGGGGCATGCAAGAGGCCAGCTAGCGGAGAGAGTCCAGTCCCCCAGCATGCTGGGGCAAGGAGGCCAGGGACCTAAGGAGTCCCATGCTTCAAGTTCCCACTAGAAAACTTGTCTGGACTGAGGGACGTTCCTCATTCCCTACCTACAATTCCCACCAGACGGGCCATTCCATGAGGCTCCATTGCATAGTTCTTGTCAGGGGGCATAGGGAGTCCCCAGGTCCGCCCCCTTTTTGCCTCCCCAAAATATGGCTTTGGAAAGGAGTTCCCAAGAACAAAGAAGGCCCTCTGAATGGGCAGGCCCCTTCCTCACAGGGAAGAGATCTTGACAGTCTCAGGGAGGAGGCACGGAGTACCCAAGCTGGAGTTCCTGAGGGCGGTGTTGGCTGTGCCACCACCACTGCCACCACCACCGCCACCACCACCACCAGGGGAGGAAGGCTGACTCTCATCTGGCGTGTTGGCAGGAGGGGTGGGGATACTGATGATGGCGGCCACGAAGTCCCGGCTGTCACAGTTCAGGTCAAGGCTGTCATGGGGCTTGGCATTGAGGCTTGAGCGGCTGTGAACAGGGGTGGGGAAGATGGAATACTCTTAAAAAGTCATCTGGATAACCGCCACACATCTTCACACTAACTGAGCACCGTCTGGGTCCCTTGCACCGTGCTACAAGTGCTCCCTGCACCCTCAATTGTGGCAAGGGGTGGGGGGTGAATCCTGGAGTCAGCTGGGCTTAGGTTCCAATTGTGCTCACCAAATCCCTCTTTTATTTGTAGCATGGAAATTATATATATATATATATAATTTCCTTACCTCATTGGGTTGTTACAGAGACCAAACGAAATAATGAGACAAAGCGCCTGAACATAGTGCACACGCACACACTGTTTTGTGTGATGCTGAAGGTTAAATCCAGAGCCTTGTCATGATTGTCTATGTACGCATGCATTCCTGGTGCCCAAAGGAGGCCAGAGCGGTGCATCAGCTCACCTGAAACTGGAGTTAGGGGTGGTTCTAGGTGCTGGGAATTGAACCCAGATCCTCTGCAAGAGCGTTAAGTCCTGCTTATTTATTTATTTATTTATTTTGTTTGTTTGTTTCTTTGAGACAGGGTTTTTCTATGTAGCCCTGGCTGTCATAGACCAGGCTGGCCTTGAACTCATGGAGATCCACCTGCCTCTGCCTCTCAAGTGCTGGGATGAAAGGCAAGTTGCCCACACTGCCCTGCCCAAGAAGTACTCTTAAGCACACAGCCATCTCCCTAGTCCCTCTTGTTATCTTGAACAATGCCAAAATGACTGCAAGAATCTATACTAACAAAAGGTAATGGTGGTGGCGCACACCAGAAATTCTGGCACTCAAGAGGCTAAGGCAGACAGATCCTGAATCTGAGGCCATCTGAGGTGACATAATGAGACTCTAGTTCAAAAACCAAACAAACAAACAAAAAGTTTAAAGGTCTACATTAGCCAGGCAGTGGTGGCGCACGCCTTTATTCCCAACACTCTGGAGACAGAGCAAGGTGGATCTTTGAGTTTAAGGCCAGCCTAGTCTACAGAGCGAATTCCAGGGTAACCAAGAAAAACAGAGAAACCCTGTGTGGGGAGTAGGGGCAATGTATGGAGAAGATTGACATTAGGAATAAAACCGAGTCTTCACTCCTTCCTGATTGTCTCCCTTCTTGGTTTTCCCCCACTTCCTCCTCTGTGCATAGCTGTTTCCTTGCCAGACCTCTGGTGTACTGAGGCCTCTGGACATTTGCTTGGGCTAAACACTCTGGAAAAGTTCTTCCTCTAGTTACATGGCTTACTCCCTTCCCTCCTTCAGAAGCGGACTCAGACGCCATCTCAGAAAAGCTTTTGTTTTCTTTTTTTGATTTTTGGTTTTTGCCAAGACAGGGTTTCTCTGTATAGCCCTGGGTGTCCTGAGACTCACTCTGTAGACCAGGCTGGCCTCGAACTCAGAGATCCACCTGCTTCTGCCTCTGCCTCCCAGAGTGCTGGGATTACAGGCGTGCGCCACCACGCCCGGCTTGTTTTCTTTAAAAGAGATTTTTAAGGATTATTTTATGAAGTGGAAACTTGTAGTTCCTTTGGAAAGTTAGTCAGATGGTGTTTTGCTGGAGCACACAGGTGAAAGGATGCCTCACTAAAGCAAAGCCGTGAAAGACTGTTGTCCTGAAGCAGACACAGGCGAGAGCACGTTTGGCTAGAGCAGACACGTGCAGGGACCTGTGATGAAGGAGTATAAGGAGCTTTGGTTTGGTCCACCTTGCTATTTGACACCCACATTTGCTAAAGACACACACATGTATTGGTTTGTGTTACATGGTTTTGCCTCAGGCCAGTTGGCGAGCCTAGCGGTTTCTTCAGGATTGACCTGTAGCTGGCGTCTGGCTGCCTAGAGGACTGGTCTGCAGCTGCAGAGTCATATTTGGTGTTTGCTATGGGACTGAACTGCTGCCCAAGACCACCAGGCTCACCCCCAAAGAACTATTGCTGAACACATCTACTTATAACTTTTCTCTTCCACCTCCTCTGCTGGGTGCTGGGCTAGAGGAGAGGTTGAACCCTTATTAAAAGTAGGTTGCAAAAACTTTATGCCTGCAGTTCTGTTTAATTTCATGTGCACAAGTGTTTTGTCTGCATGTATGTATGTCTGTGCACCATGTGCATGTCTGGTGCCCATGGAGGTCAGAAGAAGTCATCAGATCCCTGGGACTGGAGGTTCTGGTGGTTTGGAACCACCATGTATGGGTTCTGGGAATCAAACTCGGGTCCTCTTCAAGAGCAACAAGTGTTCTTAGCTACTGAGCCGTCTCGTCCACCCCCAAAAAGCTTTTCTTGATGACAGTACTTACACTGCATCTGACTACATAGGGTTCAGTGATAGAGTAGTCAACATTTCGGAGACCCTAGGTTCCATACCCAGTACTAAAAATACTTTAGTTTTTGAAACAGGTCTCACCACATCGCTCTGGCTCGCCTGAAACTCACTATGTTGACTATGCTGGCCTTGAACTCACAGGCATCAGGATGCCTTTGCCTCCTGAGTACTGGAAATAAAGGTTTGCGCCACTACATCCAACCTGAAAATAACTTTTTTTTTTTAAAGAAAAAAACTGAGGCTAGAGAAATGGCTCAGTGGTTGAGGACTGCTCTCACGGGGCACCCACAGCTGGCAGCTTACAGCCTCCTGGGGATCTGAAGCCTGAGGCTTCCATGGGGAAGTGCACTCATATGCACATACCCACTCAGAGATGCACAGTTAAAAGTAAATCTAAAGCTAACCCCTGTTTCATCCTCTGCTGGGTACTCTCTGGCTTTCTTCCCGATTTCTTTTTCATCATGCTACTTCCAAATGTCTGACCCAGGATTCCTAACTGGATTTGTTTGTTGATTGCCTTTTCCTATTAGAATGTACGTTTCAGGATACAAGGAGCCACCCTCTCTCCTAAGCCTGTGTGTGTGTGTGTGTGTGTGTGTGTGTGTGTGTGTGTGAGAGAGAGAGAGAGAGAGAGAGAGAGAGAGAGAGAGTAACCTAAGACTTCCAGCCTACAATGCAAATGTTCTATTACTGACTCACATCCCCAGTTCAAATGATTCTCCTGCCGTAGCTTCCTGAAAGGTTAGGGCTATGCCCTTACTGCTACCCAGTAAGTATCTGAGAGAATGAACGAAGGGCAGATGACAGTAATGCATGCCTTCTAGCACTTGGCGGCTGAAACATAATTACGAGTTTGAGGCCGACTTGGTCTATAAACAAAGCAAGAGCCTGTCTTAAAATGTTGAAGAATTAAGGCATTTCCAAGACAAACTAAAGGTCCTTCTTGTACAGAGGAATTTGGGGTTGGGTGTGACTTGCTAGGCCTACAACTCACAATCTCAAACCCATGATCCAAACTCTGCCCTTCCCAACTGTGTGGTCAAAAGAGGAGAGCCAGATCCTTACCTCTGAGGGGCAGGGCTCCTCCGAAGCCCGGCTAGCGTGTCTAGCTCCTGCATGCTGCCGCGGCTGACCGAGGCAGTAGAGTTGGCGAGGCGGATGGCTCTGCGCTTGACCCTTCTAGAGCAGCAGGATGAGAACAGGCTCCCGGGCCCCATTGGCTGGGATGATACCGAGGTACTGCGGCTGGTGCGACCACCCAGGGAGACAGCTCCAAGGGCCTCACTGAAAGTTAGCTCGTCTGTGAACTCATGACACTGTGGGGTAGAAGGGAGGCGGGATCACAGGGTGCCCCACCGTCATGGAAGCTAGCACAACTCCCTCCCGGGCCTTTGCTTCGGAAAAGTCAGTCTTCCTCCTGCTTCCTTGCCCATCCTAGAAGCTGCTGTTTGCTCTTTGTTTTGTTTGAGACAAGGGGCAGCCTATGTAAGCCTTGGCTGGCCTGCAATTCACTATGTACACCAGGCTGGCCTGGAACTCCTAGAGATACAGAGATCATCTGCCGCTGCCGTAAGACTTCAACCTCTCTCTCTCTCTCTCTCTCTCTCTCTCTCTCTCTCTCTCTCTCTCTTTGTTTTGTTTTTGTTTTTTGGGGGGTTTTTTTTGTTTTTTGTTTTTTTCCGAGACAGGGTTTCTCTGTGTAGCCCTGGCTGTCCTGGAACTCACTCTGTAGACCAGGCTGGCCTTGGACTCAGAAATCCACCTGCCTCTGCCTCCCAAATGCTGGGATTACGGGGCATGCGCCACCACGCCCAGCTAGACTTAAAGGAAGTGTCATGCGATCTCTACAACCAAGTGCTGCTACGGCTTCCCTCTCAACGAGGGGGAAAAGCTTGGTGCCAGGCTGGACCTCCTCCCTCCTGCCAATGCGGCCTCTCGCTTGGCCTCACCGTAGTCTTCTCCAGACAATGCAGCAGATGGTGATGCTGCTGTTCAAAAGCAGAGCGGCTCCTAACACACAGCATGTGTCCCTCCCCACTGCCACTGTCCTGGAACAGGAGAGAACAGAAAACGGGCAATGAGCACCTTCCCGGCCTATCCCTACTCACACCACCACCCCCAAAAGGCCCCCTCCCTACCTCAAGGCCCCCATTTTGCTTATACTGCAGGAAGGCGTTGGTGGTACCGCTCTTTGCCAACCGGATTCTTGCCAGGCGCACTTTCTACAGAGAGGAGACAAAAGGTTAGATAGATGAGCCCCCGGGAGCAAGACAGGCGTAGGCTGGAAGGCACGCCAGCGCCCAGAAGGGAGACGGCTACCTGCTGTGCTCGGCGCTTGTCCGCACGCTGGTTCTGGTGGTAGATGCGGCTGAAGTTGGACACAATGACAGGCACGGGCAAGGCGATGACCAAGACACCGCTCAGTGAGCAGATGGACCCAAAAATTTTGCCTGCAATGGTGCTAGGCACCATGTCTCCATACCTGGGAAAGACAGAAAGCACGCCAAGGTTAGAAGAGGTGTTCAGCACCCCCCCACCCCCCTACCCCCGTTCCACCCATCCACTCCTGAAGTGCTTCCTACGCTCTTCCTTCCTCCCTTCCTTCCTTCCCTCCTTAAGTTTCATTGTATGTGCATAAGTGTTTGCCTACATGTATGTGTATCCCATGCAATGGCAGGTATCTGAATAGGCCAGAAGAGGGCGTCCGAGTCACTGGAACTGAACTTAAAGATGGTTGTGAGCCACCACGTAGGTGCTGGAAGGGAAATCTGGGTCCTTTGGGAGAGCAGCAAGTTCTATTAATCACAAAGCCATCTTTCCAGCCCTAACTTCGGTTTCTTTCTTTTTAAAGATTTGTTTGTTTGTTTGTTTGTATGTTTGTTTGGATGTGTATGAGTGTTTTCACATATATATTAAGTACACCTTGCCTGGTTGCCCATGGAGGCCAGAAGATGGTGTCATAGCCTCTGCAACTGCGGTTACAGACAGTTGTAACACATCACGTGGGAGTCCTGGAACCTGAACCCAGGTTCTTTGAAAAAGCAGCAGGTGCTCTTAACCTCTGAGCCAATTTATCTAGCACCAGTTTCTATTTGTTTACACTGAAAAATTTGGAGAATGACTGTTTGGGAAAATCAAGAAGGACCCAAGTTCAAGACCCATGTCAACCAGCTCACAACTACTAGAAACTCCAGTTCCTGAGGATCCAGCGCCCTCTTCTGGACTCCACCACGGATACCTCCGCTCATATGCGCACATCCACATGCTCTATACATACTTTAAAAAGTATTTTAAGCCGGGCAGTGGTGTCGCACGCCTGTAATCCCAGCACTTGGGAGGCAGAGACAGGCAGATTTCTGAGTTAAGGCCAGCCTGGTCTACAGAGTGAGTTCCAGGACAGCCAGGGCTATATAGAGAAACCCTGTCTTCAAAACAAAGCAAAACAGCAACAAAAACAAAAACAAAACAAAACAAAACAAAACAAAACAAAACAAAACAAAACAAAACAAAACCGAAGACGAAATGTGCAGAATGAGCTCTCTAGTCGTTGCAGTAGAGGGCAAATGAGAAGCGGGGCTGCCCCACAGTCTCTGCATCTGCTTGCTCCTATCTAAGCTCTAGGCGTTGGGAGTCACTGTCAGCTGAAAAATCTACTGATAGCAAGCAGAAAGGAAAACAAGAAATAAAGACTGGGGAGAGTCCCACCAGGTCAGATGAGAGGCTCTGTATTCTAGGAGGATTATCTATATTTTCTAGGAAGGAGGTTGTTGTTGTTGTTGTTGTTTTTCTTTTTTTAAACTTTTTTCTTTTTTTGAAATAGGGTCTCTCTGTTTGGTCTTTGCTGTCCTGGAACTCTCTTCGTAGACCAGGCTGGCTTTGAACTCACAGAGATCTGCTTGCCTCTGTCTCCTTCCTCCCAGAAGAAACCTTTAAAGTGTCCTCCTATGAAAGATAGGGAACCTCAAAACTACCCCGCCTTCCGCCAAGCCTCGCCTCTCTGATGGACACGGAGCAGAACCAACAACTGCTTACTGGTTTGTTTCGAGGAGGAAAACAAAGTTCACAGAGGTGCCACAGTTCATCTGCCCAGGAATGTACAACACACTTTTGCTCTCTACCCACACCACCAATTGGAACTCCATTGAGAAATTGAACAGTCTTCAGCGTCCAGGTTCATGGCTCTTCCTTAGTTGTAGTGTTGTTGCTGCTGTTGCTATTGTTTTGTTGGGACAGGGTCTCAGGTATTCCAGGCAGATCTCAAACTTACTATGTATCTGAGGATGGCCTTGAACTTGTGCTCCTCTTCTACCTCCGAAGTACTGGGAGTACTTCGGTACTGGGAGTACCGAAGCGCCTGTAATCCTGCTCAATTCACGCACTGCTGGAGAGTGAACCCGGAGCTTTAAGGAGGCCAGGCAAGCATTCTTCAGCTGAGCTTTATCTTTATCTCCAGAGCTTTCCATTTGGTCTAAGCATTCAGTAATCTGCTCCAGAGCCTCTATAACTTGGACATTTCTAGCTATGTGATAAGTCAGTCACCTCCGACTAAAGCTCACGCGGCACGAGCACTGACTGCTACAGTTGATCAGTGGAGTGGATGTGGCAAAAGGCATCAAGATATCTACTGCGAACTCAACTGCTAGGACTCAAGATTTATCGATTTGATCCAATCATGAACCTCCGACCAAATTAATCACTACTTCTGAGAAACTTTTGGACTTCTATTAAGGCACTGACCAAATCCAGTCATTCTACGGATACTGAATAGCAATAGCCTACGTAATTTTAATGATGGAAATTTAGAGAAGGATCACTGCATCTTCCCTGCATAATATCTGTTATAAACACTGGAAGGAGGGTGGGGAGATGGCTGTGTATGCAAGCGTAAGGACCCAAGTTCAAATCTCCAGAACCCATGTAAAACAGTTATCAGTGGGCATGTGCCTATAGTCCCAGCCCTGGAGGTCAGAGATCAGCATAGCCCTGGAACTCACTGCTCAGCCAGTCTAGCTAAATGGACGAGCTTCTGTCTCAACGAGAGACCCATCTCAAAACATGAAGGTGGTAGAGAGTAGCGGTGCACACCTTCAGTCCGAGCACTTCAGAGGCAGAGGCCTGGGGATCCCTGTAAGTTCAAGACCAGCATGGTCTACATAGCAAGTTCCAGGCCAGTTAGAGTTACACAGTGAGAGCAAGTATTGTCAAAAAATACATACAACGGGGGCCAACAAGAAGCCCGGCTGCAAAGACCTTACCTTGCAAGGTGGACATCCTGAACTAAATCCCTGGAGTCCAGGAAAAGGTAGAAGGAGAACCAACTCTCCAACGTTGTTCTCTAACCTCCGTACACATGCTATTACATGCACATACTGACACTCATACGCCACACATACATATAATAATAAATTGAAAATATGTACAGATTGAATGTTTGCATGCATGTGTGTGCGCGCACGCATACACACACACACACACACACACACACACACACACACACACAAGTGCACACACATCATGCACATCATGACAGACAGACAGGAAAGTGTGAATTGTGGCACAAGCCTAGAATCCCAGCATTTGGGAGACAGAGGCAGGAATAGGAGTCATATAAATCTGTACAAATTGAGAGTCCGCCATAAAACCAAATACTACAAGAGAGAGTTGGGGCAGAGCCTGTGGCTACTATGATAAGACCTTGGGTTTAGTCTCCAATCATGGCCCTCCCCCAACAGGAAAAGAGCATCATGGGATGGCTGGTTCCATTTGCTGCATCTCTCTCAACTGTTGCCTCTCAGGAATTGGCTGTGAAAATTCATAGGGATTTAGCCAGGTGGGTTCCCCAGGCCTGGGATACCAGCACTCAGGAAGCAGCGGCAGGAGGATGGTGAGGTCAAGGGTAGCTTGGCCTTTTTAGGAAGAATCTATCTCAAGGAAAAGAAAAGTAACGCCAAAAATAGCTTCTGGAAAACATCAAGAATCACAAAGTCTCAGAGGCAATGCTCACAGAGCAGACAGTTCTAGAAGGTTGACAGACTTGACATGAATCCTCAAAATGTGAGAAATAAAATGTGCTAGGAAACTGACACCTGTGTCTCCTGTGCCTGAAGCATTCAGAGAACTCACATGGGCTCACTGAATCCTCTCGAAGTTACAAAGAGGAACCTAACACGGTACCTCGTGCCTCTAATCCAAGTAGAGTTAGGAGGCTGACGTGGGAAGATTGCTTTTGAGTCTGAGGCCACCTTGGACTAAAAGGCAAGCCTGGGCTACATAATGTAACACTGCCTCAAAGAAAAGAGAAGGAAACTGGGACCCTGAGGAAGTGAGAAGAGAAAGAGAGTGACAAACGTCCTGAAATCTGACCCAGAAATATCAAGGCATGGTCAGCGCTGAGAAGGATTCGAAAATGTAAATATAACTCCCTACATATTTTTAAAGATAGGGTCATGCTATGTAGCCTCACTGGTGTGGAACTTGCTATGTAGCCCAGGCTAGCCTCAAATGGATAGAGATCTGCCTGCCTCTGCCACCTAAATGCTGGGGTTAAAGATTTACCACTATGGCTCAGTGGTTAAGAGCACTGACTGCTCTTCCAGAGGTCCTGAGTTCAATTCCCAGCAACCACATGGTGGCTCACAACCATCTGTAGTGGGATCTGATGCCCTCTTCTGGTGTGTCTGAAGACAGCTACAGTGCTACAGTGTACTCACATATAATAATAATAATAATAATAATAATAATAATAATGGATATATCACTACACCTCCTGGCTTGTCTATTTTTTTTTGAGACAGGGTTTCTCTGTGTAGTCCTGGCTGTCCTGGAACTCAACTCTGTAGACCAGGCTGGCCTAGAACTCAGAAATCCGCCTGCCTCTGCCTCCCAAGTGCTGGGATCACAGGCGTGCGCCACCACCGCCTGGCCTAATTTTTCTTTTAAGACTTGGTCTTACTGTACAGCTCTAGCTGGCCTAGAACTCAATATGTAAACCAGGCTAGCCTTGAACTCCCAGAAATCCACCTGCCTCTGATGCTGGGATTATAGGTGTGTTCCACCAACCAAGCTAAATTTTATTTTTTTTAATATTGATTTATTTCGCTTTACATGCGTGAGCGCTTTTGCCTGCATGTACATGTGTTCACATGTATTCAGGGCCCGAGGAGGTCAGAAGAGGGCACTGGATCCCCAGTATCCAGAGTCGAAGAGGATTCTGAGCTGCCATGTGGGTGCTGGGAACCCAACCTGGGTCCTCTGCAAGAGCAGCCAGCTTTCTTAACCACTCAACCATCTCTTATAGGCCCCCTAAATTTTATTTTAAGAGATTTATTTAGCCGGGCGTGGTGGCTCATGCCTGTAATCCCTGCACTTGGGAGGCAGAGGCAGGAGGATTTCTGAGTTCGAGGCCAGCCTGGTCTATAGAGTGAGTTCCAGGACAGCCAGGGCTACACAGAGAAACCCTGTCTCGAAAAACAAAACAAAACAAAACAAAAAAAACCCAAAAACAAAAACAAAAAGAAAGAGATTTATTTTGCCAGTTATAGAGGCAACATACCTTTAATCCTAGCACTTTGGAGGTAGAGGCAGGTAGATTTCTATGAGTTCAAGGCCAGCCTGGTCTACATAACAAGTTCCAGGACAGCCAAGGTTGCATAGTGAAATTCTGTCTCAACAAAACTAAAAACTAAAAACTAAAAAAAAAAAATGCTGATTTATTCTTATTATTTTCAATTATGTATAGTATGTATCTGTGTGCAGATATGTGCACAAGTGTGCAGATGCCTGGAAGGCCAAAACCATCAGATCCTCAGGAACTGGAATTACAGGCAGTTGTGAACCATCTAATTTGGGTGCTGGGAGCCGAATCTGGATCCTCTACAGAAGCAGTGTGTACTACCGAGCCTTTTCTCCAATCCCAGCTCTCTGAATTTTTACAGATTAACAAACTGCAGCTCAAAAGGAGATAAAGGAGCCAACCATGCTCAAATATATATGTGATCCCAGTTCTGGGGAAGTGGAGGCAGGAGGATAATATGTTTGACCCTAACTTAGACTGTATGTGTATATATATCACATGACAAACTTGTCTCAAAAAAAGGGATGGTAGAAGCTGGGTGGTGGTGGCGGCGGGGCACGCCTTCAATCCCAGCACTTGGGAGACAGAGGAAGGCAGATCTGTGAGTTGGAGGCCAGCCTGGTCTACAGAGCTAGTTCCAGGACAGCCAGGGCTACAGAGAAACCCGTCTAGAAAAATCAACAATGGCCTGGAAAGATGGCTCAGCGGTTAAGAGCACTGACTGCTCTTCTGGAGGTCCTGAGTTCAATTCCCAGCAACCACATGGTGGCTCACAACCATCTGCAATGAGATCTGATGCCCTCTGCTGGGGTGTCTGAAGACAGAGACAATGTACTTACATATAATAAATAAATAAATCTTTGAGCCAGGCAGTGGTGGTGCACGCCTTTTTTGTTTGTTTGTTTTGGTTTTTGGTTTTTGGATTTGGTTTTTTTCGAGACAGGGTTTCTCTGCATAGCCCTGGCTGTCCTGGAACTCACTCTGTAGACCAGGCTGGCCTCAAACTCAGAACTCCGCCTGCCTCTGCCTCCCACTTGGGAGCCATCAGCCCACAGTCATCTGCCATGGGATCTGATGCCCTCTTGTGGTGTGATCTGAAGACAGCTACAGTGTATCATATGAGTAAAATAAATACATCTTTACGAAAAGAAAAGAAAGAAATCGCCAATAACATAACAAAAACTAAAGGAAACAAAAAGAGGGGTGATGTGGTCGGCTGAGACAGTCTGCGTTCTGCGTGGGTGAGGCTCTGGGTAGGATGTCCATCACCGTGGGTGAGGCTCTGGGTAGGATGTCCATCACCGTGGGTGAGGCTCTGGGTAGGATGTCCATCACCGTGGGTGAGGCTCTGGGTAGGATGTCCATCACCGTGGGTGAGGCTCTGGGTAGGATGTCCATCACCGTGGGTGAGGCTCTGGGTAGGATGTCCATCACCGTGGGTGAGGCTCTGGGTAGGATGTCCATCACCGTGGGTGAGGCTCTGGGTAGGATGTCCATCACCGTGGGTGAGGCTCTGGGTAGGATGTCCATCACCGTGGGTGAGGCTCTGGGTAGGATGTCCATCACCGTGGGTGAGGCTCTGGGTAGGATGTCCATCACCGTGGGTGAGGCTCTGGGTAGGATGTCCATCACCGTGGGTGAGGCTCTGGGTAGGATGTCCATCACCGTAGAGGCTTAAAGCTCATGTCCTCACCTTCCTAAGGTTACAGAAAGGGTGTGCTGCCCAGCTCCCAACTGCAGGCCTATGCTTACCCAAGTGTGGTCATGGTGACAATGGTATACCAGAAGGCAGCGGGGATACTCGTGAAGTTGGTCTTGCTGGTGCCCTTCTCAGCGTAGAACATGACAGTGGCGAAGATGATGATGGCCATGGTGAGAGAAAAGAGGAGAAAGCCGAGCTCCGAGGCACAGCTCTTGAGGGTGTAGCCCAGAATCCTCAAGCCCTGGGAGTGCCTGGAGAACTTGAAGATTCGGAAGACCCGGAACACACGTAGGGTGACAAAGGCACCAGAGACATCATCATTCTTGGGGACGAAAAGCCCAATGTAGTATGGCAGGATGGCCACCACATCGATGAGACTCATCACGCTCCGCAGGAAACGGCACCGGCTCGGGGCTGCGAAGAGCCGCAGAAGGTATTCCCCGGTGAAAATGAGTACACAGGCAGTGTCCATACAGAAAAAGGCCGTGGGGAAGCGGTCACCGCACGACTGCTCCTTTGAGGGCCACCGTGCAGGACCACGGCATGGGATGGTCTCTACTACGTTGGCAATGACTGACACCGCTATGAAGAAGCCAGTCACATAGTAGAAAACCAGTGCTGCGGTGCTCGTGTGCGGGTTCTCAAAGGCTCTCCAGAGTCGCTGTCGCAGGGAGCTGCCTGCTGGCAGGGCTGGCCCTTCCCCGGCCTGCTCAGCCTCCTCATCTTCCGCCAGGCGCTCTGCGTTCTCCTTCTTGCGGTCCCTGTACTCTTCAAGACAGCAGTCACCCACGAGCTCAGGGACTAAGCCATAGAAGGCCAGCTCCTCATCAAAGGCCTGAATGCACTCCTGCCTGGGGCAGTGCAGCCGGCCGGTGCGATAAAAGTTCAGCACGTGCCGGAACATGTCTGGGTCGCGATCAAAGAAGTACTCGCCAGATTCAGCATCGTAGAAGAACTCCTTCTCTGAGCTCCCCAGCAATGTGTCAGGGTAGCGATCCAGCGTGTTTTTCCAGGTTTCAAAGCGCCGACCGCTCACGTTCACCACCAGAACCTCATCCCCTCGGGAAGCCTTCACCTCCGGGGCAGGGGGCAGGGGCTGCTGGGCTAAGGGCAACCAGCCCACTGCGGCGGCCCTCGCGAATGGTAGCCATGTGGCCACACCTGCCGCCATCCTGCCGCTCCCCAGGCCCACGGAGACTTGGGGGGAGTTTGTGTTTAGGAGAATGTGGCTATCTCCAGAATGGTGGAGGCTTGGAGAGACCTTGGGCTACCCAGAAAAGGAAACAAGTGTGTGTGTGTGTGTGTGTGTGTGTGTGTGTGTATGGGAGGGGTGGGAGGGGAAGGGAGGGAGGAAGGAGAGACCAGGAGGAACTAGGAGGAGGAACTAGAGAGACAGACAGGGGTGTGAAGGGTATTTGGATGGTTTCTAAGGGGCTGAGAAGGGCTGGACGAACCAAGAAGGATCCTCAGGTCTAGAAAAACTGAGATGATTCTAGAGGACTCAACACATTCCTGAGAGTGGTCTGAGGGGATCCAGAGGGAGCGACAAATAGGTTGGGAGTTGGTCACCCTCAAGAGTTCTCAGTCCAGGAGGGCCTGTAGTCCCTCAGATGGGTTGGACAGGAGACAGGTAGGGGCATTCAGACCGGTGGAGACGGAACCAGAGCTGTTTGAAAAGGGCTGAAGGGCTGTCCATACACAGAAGACTTACAGGAAGAGACCCCTGGCTTGGTGCCCCCTTGTAGATCACAAAAGGGGACTGGAGCATCTCAGGGGTAGCTCTAGGACCAGGAGGTTGTAAAGACGCTAAAAAGGCATCTCAGGAGTGACTAGCACTACCAAGGATAGCCCGGGCGGTGTTGTCTACAATCTACGGGAGTTCTAGGGAAGGAAGGTGAGGTGAGGACTGGGGGGTGAGGGGTGACGGCGTAGCTGAAGTGGTATACGGGACTGGCTTATTTTTTAAGAGGCCGGGAGGTAGCCGGCAGGGAGGGTACCCAGAGGGGCTTAGAAAGCCTGGTCCATATCTGAAGCGCTCTGGTGAGAAGGAAGGAGTCTGGGGAATCCTAACGGGCTGCCCCTCAACTGTACCAAAGTTGGTTATAGCCCCCTAAGCACACAAGGGAAACTCAAGAGAGTCTGCTAAGAGGACGGGGATTCCCTCAAAATAGGTTGGAGAGGGGGCGGGGTATTGGAAGAAAGTTGGGTGTGTCTTCCGGGAGAGGGGCTGCTGAACCTTGCAGGATGCTGGTGGAGAAGCCGACCAGGAGAAAGGCTGGGTCCCACCGCCGAGCGCAGGTCTGAGGTAAACACACACCGACGAGCTGACAGTGCGTGCCCAGCCACGGCAGTAGCAGCAGCGGGAGCAGCAGCAATAACAGCAGCAGCAGCAGCAGCAGCAGCAGGAGGAGGAGGAAGAGAGCAGCTACAGCCAGGCCTAGGAGGGAAAGGTGGCACAAGCGGGGGCGGGGTGGGAGACAGGGGGGAGGAGGCTTCTGGGTCCTTGGAAGGAGGCTCTGGAAGGACAAGGTCCAGTGGGACCCCTGGGGACTGTTCCAGGATGGACTAGGGCATGGGGACTGGATCAGGAAAAGACAAGGACAGAGCTATGGTCCCCTCCCTCTCCCCACCCACTGTCCTCACCTGTGTCCCCGCTGCAGCAGCAGCAGCAGCAGCAGCAGCAGCAACAGCGTTGAGGCAGGGGGTACCAAATACCGGAGCTCCGGGGCCCCCTCTGCAGAGCTGCTGGAGTTCCTCCTCCAGCGCTCTCTCCCCGCCCCTCTGGAGCTTGTCGGGAGATGAAGCGAGAGGCAGGGAGGGGCCATGTGGCTCCCAGAGCCCCCTCCCCTAGGATAGCTTGAGAGGGACCCTGGGGAAACTCCGCCTCCTTACGGAGCTGGTTGGGCCTCAGTCGTGTCATCTGGAAAATGGGGGTGGCAGGGAACTTTGCCAGTTCTTCCCACCTCCTACTTCCTGGACTCCCCCTTCTTTCTGCCCAGCTCCTACCCCCACTGCCCCTAGGGGCCCTCACCCCCACCCGTCTGAATCAGCAGCACTTAGCAGAACCAATCGATGGGGAGGCGTCTGTTAATGGCCCCAGAGCGGAGTGCCATGGGGAATGATGCAGTGCTGTGTCCCCTCCCTGCCCCCAGGCTGTGGAAAGGCGGGGGGGTGTGGGGGTGTGGGGGGGGAAGAGGTGGAGGAGGGAGGGCTAGTGGGGATGTTTCTTTAGAGGCCTCCAGATCTGTTCTGGAGGGAGAGCAGAGGTCAGGGCCCAACTTGGAAAGCGGACTTTGCCTGTGGGGCTCCACTAAGCACCTTCCAGTTTGGATATGTCAAATGAGGGGCAAGGGCAGTACAGATGGGGACAATCCAAGGTACCACCTCCCAAAAGAGCAAGGCTTCCGGTCACCCCTCTCCACGGTGGGCCCTGCTTCTGGGTATCACAAGGCCGAGGACTGGATGCCTCTGGGCTAAGTCTGTGAGTTCTAACCCAAGCTTTGCCGGACTTGTCATGTCCTTGAGCGGGTGACTTGT
This sequence comes from Apodemus agrarius, assembly GCA_964023405.1. Lineage (NCBI taxonomy): Eukaryota > Metazoa > Chordata > Mammalia > Rodentia > Muridae > Apodemus > Apodemus agrarius. Next base: position 12,905,062 of record OZ030010.1, read on the forward strand.
TTCCCAGTGGTCAGATAGACTTATCCCAACTTGACAGCGTCCTTTAGAGCATTCACTGATGTAGCGCGATCGGGCTTTGGCATGAGGCCTGGCAGGATGCCGAGTCTTAAGTAACTAAAGGTGTGTGAGGTGAATGCGGTAAAGTGGAGCTGCCTAGCCTCGTGCGCCATTTGCCTGGTCACTTGCTTCCTTTTCATATCCCGACTCGCCCATGCTTTCAGGCACCCATCCTCCCCTCCCCCACCCCCGCCACCCCGCCAAACCAAAGACAACGCCCATCCCTCTGCACGCCCACCCGTCCAGAGCCACCTACCCTGTCTCCGACCCTTTGCCACCCAGGCATCAATACTCCATTATTCTAGCAACCGCTCAACAGCTCCGCCTGGCACGTACGCCTCCAACCTCTCTCCCTTCCCTTCCGTTCCCTTCTCCATCCAGAATTGCACTCTGGCCATTTCCAGTTGACTCCCAACCCCTCCATAAATGCGTCAGTCTACCCATAGGGTTAATTCACCCACTTATGCATTTGTCCACCCCTCTAGACATCCATCTGCCCATTTAGAAGTCCATTTATCTATCCTCTCGCTGCACGTACTGACTCATCTACTCATTTATTCATCCAGCCACGCAGCCAGCTACCTATGCATTTATTTATCCCTCGGTCCATCTAACCACTTACCCAGCCCCCCCCATCTGTTTGTCTATCTACACCCTCAACTTTATACACGGCCACCCATACATCTATCTGTGGCTATTTCTGCTCTACTCTCTTGGAGAGGAGAGGTCTGTCAGGAAGCAGGAGAGGTAAGGGTACGAGAAAAGGTATAGCCAAGAGGCCACCTCCCCAATTTCAGCGCAGGGACCACCCCGTTCCCACCGCATCCCTCTTGATTGAAAAGAATGAGACCAGACAGTCAGTGGGTGGGCCCGTCTGGCCAGATGGTATTTTGGCCACATAGCCTTTACACACACACACACTCACACACATACACACACGTTGCTGGGACATTGAACGTGGACTGCACCCCCCCCCACCCAACACCCCCAGTCCCGAATGCAGAGTTGAGCCTGGCTTCCGGACATAAATTAAAAAAAAAGAAAATAAACTGAAACCGAGTTGGTCTCTGGCAGGGAGAGAGCTCATGCAGAGGTGAAGGCAGATAGATGATCCTGGGAACCAGAGCCACAAAAGGAAAACTCCCTGCCCTTCCCTCGGGAACTCTTCTCCCCAGGGGCCTCTGCTATACATCAGGGTCGCCAACACCAGCCGCATACAGGCCTCGAGCCCCTTTAATGTCCGTCTCCCAAACGATGAGCTTTGGTGCCAGCCTCCACATTCTCCCGCAGCCCAAGGGACTGAGTGGCATTCTGGAAAGGATTGGGAATAGTTGCAGCCTGCAGGTCTTTAGTTGGCTTCTCCGGGTTCTAGGTCTGGGTCAGGGGACCCCACACATTCCTTGCTGAGCCGCACAATTTCCTGGGAGAGAACTTCCATGTCCTAAGAAACAAAGGAGCCATCAGGAGCTAGAGGAGGGGGAAGGAAGGAGCAGCTCTGCTAGTAAATATGAGGTGGCGTCTGTCGGTAGATGGACTCTCGGGGCCCAGTGGTATCGGGCCTCGGACAGGAAGATCGAGCACCTTCGCTTTATAACAAACGCGAGCTCGGCTCTTCAAGGCAGGACCTGGCTATGGCTCCTTTGGTGGTGAAGGAGCATTTGGGCGGAGGTGTGGGGAGGAATGAGTGTGTGGGTGGGCCTATGGCAAGCCGATTGGTTCACCAATGAACTTCGTAGAGGACAAGGAGGCAGGTAGGTAACGAAGTGACAAACAGGTGGGTAAAAAGGCGTGGACTGATGAGTTCACGACAGACCGACGCATCGGGAAATGGATGGCGGCCTTGCAGCGGCCCGATGGGTAAGCGGGGAGCGAGGGCGTACGTGGATGGACGAGTGGGCGGAAGGGCATTTGGCAGACTGATAGTCTAACCTGGGAAGCTGGTTGGAGGGTAAGAGAGGTGAACACAAAAGGGTGACAGATGACTGCAAGGACAGGGGCCAGGGACTGTGTGGGTAGGGGAGCAGGCGCTGGGAGGGATGGGCGGGCAAGCTGGTGGTCCACACTCGCCTTGTGCAAGTGCATGTTCTTGGTGAGCTGCTCCTCCAACATGTTCTGCAGCTTCTTGTTCATTTCCCGAAGGTTCTCATCGCCTGGCTTCACTAGGTCTCGCAGCACGCTGCCCAGCCCACTTCGGTCTGTGTGGCCTGCTGCCACAGTCACATCTGCAAGGGTCCAGGCTGAGCACCACCCCCTCGGCAGAGCCGGCTGGGGTTGGCGTGGGGCAGACTGGGCAGAGCCAGAGGAGAGAGAGGAGAAAAACAGAGGGGGGGGAGCAAGAAGGGAGAGGGAGAGGCAATGTCCTGTTTGGGGGCAGAGGCTTTGACATGGGGACAGCCAGCTGTTCTTAGTGATGCGACCGAAAAATAGGATAATTGCTAACTCCTGGGGGCATGCGACACACAGGACACACAGTAAACCCTCAGAGCAGGTGAGGGGCTATTACTGAATAGGGAGTGAAATCACAGAGGCCAGAGAGGAAAAGAGGGACAAAGATAGAGTGGATGGAAGTGGCCGGCTAGGCGTGGGCATGCGCACTTGGAATCCCGGCCCCTGGAAGGTGAAGGCAGGATTGCGGAGAGTTTGGGGCCAGCCTGCGCTACCAAAGCAAGTACCGGGCCAGACGAGGCTGCACAGCAAAATCCAGTTTCAAAAAAGCAGACAAAGAAATTAAAAAAAAAAAAAAAAGATGGAAATAGAACAAGAAGAGAAGATGAAGAACGGAAACAGACAAAAAAAATCGTAGAGAAATAGAAAGCAGGGGACAAAGCAGTGTAGTCAGGAAGAGACAGAGAAGTCCAGGGAAAAGCTCTGGAGGAAGGGGGAGGGTGGGGGAGGGGGATAATGAGTGTGCGGAGCAGAGGCCAGGCAAAAATGCAATGCTTCCCTGCTTCCTCTCCATGGGTCATGAGCTTGTCAGTGGCTTCACTGACTTCCAAGAGGGGAAAAGGAGCAACGGGACAATGGCAAAAGAGGGGCAGGTGAAGGTTTCACTGGAGGTGAGGGCTGGAGACGAGCACTGACCAATCCGGCTGTCCATGACGTAGGTCTCAATGATGGCGCTTTTCCGGCAGAGGTCTTCGGCCATCGAGGCGCTGCTCACCTCCAGGTGTTTCACCTGCAACGTGGTCCACCCCATCTCAGGCCCCTCAACTTCCCATCCCCCCCCCCAATGAGGAGGGGACCCGGACCTCTCTCAGACACCCTGCCCACCCGAAGCCCCACCCCGACAGCACCTTCTCCTCCAGCATCCACTTCTCCTGCTGGGTCTCCGCCAGCCTCTGAAACAGCTCCGCCACTTCCTCATCTGACAGCTCTGCTGGCCGAGGGGGCTGGGCCTGGGGGCTGCTGGAGAGAGACTAGGAGAAAGAAGAAAAGAGAAAAATCCAGTTCTTCTCCGCACGCGCGAGGAGCCGGAGGCACAGCGGGCAGGTTCAGGGTCTGGGGCTGGAGGCGCAGGGCCACACATTGGCACTCTCAGAAAAACTTCACATTTTCTTTCCTTTTGGCTTCAAGGGAGGCCGACAGTGTTAGCACCGCCACAAAGAGCGTTGCGGAGAGGATTGAGGGAAATCCAGCAGCAAATGACATCTAATTCCCAGACAGCAGGAAATGGAGGCATCGGTGGGAAGAGCTAAGTGGTACCATTAAGAAGCGAGCAGCAAAAGCTAAAGGTGGGAGGGCGCTCCTGCGGGTCAAATGCTCCGCTTTCCTCCACCAGCTGATGTCGAGAAGATTGGCCCAGAATAGACACGGGAGACGGAAGGGGAACGAGCAAATAACAAGGAAAACCAAGGCGTGCTCCGAATGTGAAGTCTAGCCGTCCCAAAGGAAAGGCACTTGGGCTGAAGTGGAAATTTCCCACCTGGGGGAAGGGAGAGCACGCAACTCCCAGAAGCAGGCTGCGTGCTCCCCATCTCACTTCCTGGTTCAAATATACACAGCGATTTTGACTATTTTCATTTCTTTCCATGTGTATATGTCTGTGGTGGGATTGTATGTATGCCACATGGGTGTGGGAACCCAAGGAAGGTAGAAGCAAGGCTTGGAGCCCTGGGGCTGGGGTTACAGGTAGGCATCAACTGCCTGATGCTGTGGCTGCTGAGGTTGGATTTGAACCCGGATCCTCTAGAAGAACAGTCAGTGCTCTTAACTGCCGAGCTACCTCTCTAGCCTTCTAGTTGGTTGGTTGGTTGGTTGGTTGAATTAAAAAAAAAAAAAGGTTTTACCTGGGTGGTGGCGCACACCTTTAATGCTGTCACTCGGGAGGCAGAGGCAGGCAGATCTCTGAGTTCAAAGCCAGCCTGGTCTACAGAGTGAGTTCCAGGACAGCCAGGGCCACACAGAGAAACCCTGTCTCAAAGAGACTACCAAAAAAATATTTTCACACAATATGTTCTGATCAGGAATGGAGATTCTGACCACTTGCTGCTCATGCGAGAGACTATCTAGGGCTTGCTTTCCAGCGCCCACATCTGGAGGCTCACAACTGCGGACAACTCCAGCTCCAGAGGATGCTGAGAGCCTCTTCTGGCCTCTGTGGACATCTGCGTGCATATGCGTATGCCTATGCCAGCAGCTAGGGGCTCTGACACCTTCCTCTTGCCTCTGTGGGCACTAGGCACATGTGGTACACAAACATGCATGAAAGTAAAATCATGAATAAACATGGAGCTAGAGACACCTCCTGCTCTTCTAGAGGACTCAGGATCAATTCCCAGCACCCACATGACAGCTCACGGTCACCTGTAACTCCAGTTTGAGGGACTCTGATACCTTCTTCTAGCCTATATGGGCACAGGACACCAGGCACAAGTATAGTGTGCAAATACACATGCAGGCAACACACATACACATAAAATAAAAAAAAATTTAGAAAAAGGATTTAAAAAGGGGGATTAGAAATGTAGCTCAGAGCCGGGCGGTGGTGGGGCACGCCTTTAATCCCAGCACTTGGGAGGCGGAGGCAGGCGGATTTCTGAGTTCGAGGCCAGCCTGGTCTACAGAGCTAGTTCCAGGACAGCCAGGGCTATACAGAGAAACCCTGTCTCGAAAAACCAAAAAAAAAAAAAAAAAAAAAAAAAAAAAGAAATGTAGCTCAGTAATAGAACACTCACCTACAATGTACGAGGACCCTGGATTCAAGCCCCGGTACAACAAAGAAAAAATATATATATACATATACGTATATGTGTGTATAGATATATATGTATATATACACACACACATATGTATATATACACACATATGTATGAATATATATGTATACATATACATATATCGGAGCCAGGCGGTGGTGGCGCACGCCTGTAATCCCAGCACTTGGGAGGCAGAGGCAGGCGGATTTCTGAGTTCGAGGCCAGCCTGGTCTACAGAGTGAGTTCCAGGACAGCCAGGACTACACAGAGAAACCCTGTCTCGAAAAACAAACAAACAAACAAACAAACAAACAAACATATACATATATCTGTTTGTTTGTTTGTTTTGGATTTTGGTTTTTTTTTTCCGAGACAGGGTTACTCTGTAGACCAGGCTGGCCTCGAACTCAGAAATCTGCCTGCCTCTGCCTCCCAAGTGCTGGGATTAATGGCATTAGCCACCACTGCCTGGCAGAAAATATCTTTTTTAGACAGAATCTCATTATGTTGTGCAGAAGGTTGGTTTCAAACTGCTGAGCTCCAGTGATCCTCCTGCACCCTAAGTAGCTGGGCTCAAAGGCATGTGCACTATGTCCAGTATGAACTAAGGATTTATTATTTATTTATTTATTTTTGGTTTTTCGAGACAGGGTTTCTCTGTGTAGCCCTGGCTGTCCTGGAACTCACTCTGTAGACCAGGCTGGCTTCGAACTCAGAATCCGCCTGCCTCTGCCTCCCAAGTGCTGGGATTACAGGCGTGTGCCACCACCGCCCGGCTATTTATTTATTTATTTAAAAGATTTATTTATTATTATAGACAGTACACATATATTATATAGACATATATATTATATATAGACATGTACATATATGTTTATAAACACACACACATATATATGTATATATATACACATATGTATATGTGTATATATATATATATATATACATATATACATATATATATATATATATGGAGACAGTACACTGTCCCTGTCTTCAGACACCCCAGAAGAGGGCACCAGATCCAATTACAGATGGCTGTGAGCCACCATGTGGTTGCTGGGAATTGAACTCAGGACCTCTGGAAGAGCAGTCAGTGCTCTTAACCGCTGAGTCATCTCTCCAGACCTGAACTAAGAATTTATAATAATATTCTTTGGGTAGTGAAAATATGATATTTAGTCAGGCCGTGGTGGTACACACCTTTAAGCGCAGCACATGGGAGGCAGAGGCAGGCAGACTCTGTGAGTTCAAGGACAGCCTGGTCTACAGAGTAAGTTCTAGGATAGTCAAGGCTAGACAGAGAAACCCTGTCTAGAAAAACACTATTACTATTGCCATCTGTCACATCATGTTCCTTGCCAACCACTTTTTTATTTAGATTTTTGTTTTGTTTTGTTTGTTTTTCAGTTCCCAGCAACCATCTGTAATGGGATCCGATGCCCTCTTCTGGTGTGTCTGAAGACAGTGGCCTCACATACATTAAATAAAATCTTTTTTTTTTTTTAAGTGGGGGAAACAGTCAAGTAGGGGCTGGAGAGATGAGTTAAGAGCACTGGCTGCTCTTCCAGGAAACCCGGGTTGGATTTCCAGCAGCCACAGGGTGGCTCACAATTGGCCATTCTAACTCCAGTTCCAGGAGATCTTCCTCCCTCTTCTGGCCGCTCACGGTACTGCAAGCACGAGGTATCCCGACAAACACCGGTTCTCATGAAATTACAAAATCAAAACCAGTGTTTAAGGGCAGGCACGGTGGCTCATGCCTTTAACTTCCCACAGTGCTTGCACTTTCCAGCACTGGGAGCCGTGGGATTAACCTACAGACGACGAAATAGAGGGGCCCCGAGGAAAACTGGCCTGCCTCGTGCGTATCAATAGGTCTCAGGCTGATGGGTTTGGGGAGAAGCTGACAAAATGCTTTAGACAGGGCCTGGGGTTGCAGCTCAGTAAAACAGCATATGCTGACATGTGCTCTGCCTGTATGTATATGTATAAGGCCCTAGGTTCAATCCTCAGTCCGAGAGAGACAGAGACAAACAGACACATACAGAAAGGGAGAAAAAAAAACCCACAAACACATAAAGGGACAGAGAAGAAATGCTTGTCCAAAGGTCAGTGTAGACAATTGCGCAGGAGGAGAAAATAGGGAACATCCAGACTTACTTAGAAGGTGACCCTTACCCTGGCTGGGAGGGCTGAACTCTCCTTCTCCTTCAAGATCTCCCGGTAGCTGAAGGAGGAGATGCTACTGCTGTCCCCTGTCTGGGTCCTGCTTGGTGAGTTCATCTCAGACAGAACCAGCTCCTCAAGACCTGAGTGTGGAGGAAAAAGCAACCTGGGTCCGGATCCCCTGCAACCTCAGGACAGCAACCAGTGGGAAGAGACCTCATCCAATGACTTGCTAGAGACAGAAAGAGGATGTACCCGGGCAAGCAACCTCGAGGCCAGGACCAGGCAGAAACAAGGCTAGTAACTCTGCTGGTGACAATGTCTAGTGAAAGAAAGGGAAGTGGGTACGGCTAAGGGAAAGGGCTAGGAGTGGACACAAGATTTCCACAGTCAGGCCGGGTGGCAGTGACGCACACCTTTAATCCCAGCACTTGGGAGGCAGAGGCAGGCGGATTTCTGAGTTCGAGGCCAGCCTGGTCTACAGAGTGAGTTCCAGGACAGCCAGGGCTACACAGAGAAACCCTGTCTCGAAAAAACCAAAATAAAGAAAGAAAAAAAAAAAGATTCCCACCACCAAAGCATTCAAACCTAGGTGGGAGAAAGGAGACGAGGAGTTGAGCGTGCATGATGGCGCACACACACACACACACACACACACACACACACACACACACACACGGGAAAGCGCAGGGACAGGAAGCCAGCACATGGTGCAGACTGACAGAAGCCACAGAGGAAGACACGTTTAGAGCAGAATCAGAACAAAGATGGAATCAGACTTGTAGCCACCTGCCTAGCCCTCAGTCCCATGGGAAGGATAAGAACGATATATAATATAAAACTCTAGACCCAGCGGCGGTGGCGCACGCCTGTAATCCCAGCACTCTGGGAGGCAGAGGCAGGCGGATTTCTGAGTTCAAGGCCAGCCTGGTCTACAGAGTGAGTTCCAGGAGAGTCAGGGCTACACAGAGAAACCCTGTCTTGGAAAACTAAACAAAACGAAACACCAAACAAATCAATAGCTGAGTTCAGGGTCAGCCTGGGCACCAGAGCAAACCCCTGTCCCCACAATGAACAGAAAGCATTGGGACTGAGTTGGTGACACTGCCCTTAGAGCTGCTCCCAGTTGTCGGGGAAAGAAAGGGGTTAACACTCCAAAGGGACCCTCAGAAAGGGTGCACTGCTCCCCCAGCACCTCGGCGGACAGTCCCAGTTTTCTCTAAGTCTGTCTGGGATCTAAGGCAAAGCACTAGACCCGTTCCTGAACGTGACTTATTCCAATGTATTTACAGCTACTCCCAACCAAGAAAAGGTAGAAACAATTCCAGTTTTGCGTGGGCACGTCTTCTGCTTTCAGCGGCAGAAGCATCGTGGGCTGAGTGAGCTGTATACTGAAAACAGTACAAAGCCAAACATGGTGTCGGATGTCAGGAGCCAAACTCCTAGGAAGCTGAGGCAAAGCGCCCTGGGTTTGAAATCAGCATGGGCTACAAAGTGATAAGGAGGAGGAGGAGGAGGAGGAGGAGGAGCAGGAGCAGGAGGACTGTGTAGTGTTGTTGTCTATGGAAATCTGTCTGCCTTGATTCACTGTGAGTGTCTGGAGGGGGGGTGACTGGGGGCTGGGTATGGGACTTGAAACGCAGATCCTAGACTTACATGGTGAGGAGTTCCAGAATCCAGGAATGGATACAGTAGAAAAAGAAGAGAAATGAAGGCAGATACAAAGCAAACAGAAAGAACACAGACGGAGGAACAGAGAAATCAAGAACACACACACACACACACACACACACACACACACACACACCATTATATGGTCTGATCAGGGTGTATTTGTATATTTAGGAACACACACACACACAAAGCAGACAGTGCAGGGAGAGAAAAGACAGACAGAATTCAGGCAGGACAAAGGGCTGGAGCAAGGCTCGAGGAGGGACGGAAGGGCAGCCCAAAGGCACAGCTTCCAACTGGCCCGGCCTCTCACCTGTGCGGCTCTTGCTGTTAGTGAGGATCTCCTGCAGCCGCTCCTGCAGCTTATCAGCCCGCTTGCGCTCCAGATGCAGCTGCCTCTTAAGGTCTTTGAGCTACAGGTAAGGGACAGGGTGGGGTGAGAGCTGTGGCCTAGGGGGTGCCCATCACGAAAGGGAACCGGTCACAGGCCTCGCTAGCTTACCACGGCGCTGCCTTTCTTTTCCAGGATTCGCTGCCCATCCACCGTGTCCTTTACCTCCTGTGGTTTGAGAAGGCACAGCTGGGCAGATGTTGGCACAGCCGTGTGCAGCGCATCCTGCCTCCCTGCCCCGCCTCATTCTGCAAGCTTAGGCCATGCTGTGTCTGGGAGTACAGATATACCACAGACCTGCTTCAGGTCGCTGATGGTCTTCACGTGGCCATCTCGCTCCTCCTGGGCCTGCTGGAGCTGACTGCGCACACTCTGAAGCTCTTCCTCCTTGCCCTGCAAAGCCAACGCCAGCTCAGGCAAGTGCCTGAGCCATCCCTGTTCTCCTGTCTGGGGTACCCGGTACCCTGAAGACGAGAGGCACCTTTAGCTCGGCGGCATGCTCCTCCCGGCACCGCTTGAGGGTCTCCTCTTGTTCCTCTTGCTGCTGCTGCAAGGACTCCTGGAAGAAGAGTCCCACGTCTGCTCATGGTCCCCAGAAGACAGCGTGTCCGGTTAAGGACAAGTACGTTTCAGACAAGTTCTTTGGGTAGTTACGAAAACACCTTTTGATTCTGAGACGAGGTCTCAGTACATGGCCCACACTGGCCCTGAACTCTTCTTCTTCTTCTTCTTCTTTTTTTTGTTTTAAGATTTACTTATTTATTATATGTGAGTACACTGTAGCTGTCTTCAGACACTCCAAAAGAGGGAGTCAGAGCTCATTACGGGATGGTTGTGAGCCACCATGTGGTTGCTGGGATTTGAACTCAGGACCTTCAGAAGAGCAGTCAGTGCTCTTAACCACTGAGCCATCTCTCCAGTTCCCTGAACTCTCAACCTCAAGGCTCCTGAGTGCTGGGATTTACTGGGAAGTCACTGCCATTCTTATAGGAAATGGCATACACCTTTAAGGCAGAAATAGGAAGTGGAAAACTATCCCATTCCCATAGTAGAGCAAGTGATTTGCATTTATATTTGCTTTCTGTAACAAGACAACACTGCATGCATGCCAGGAACATTCAAGTGGCTGTACATATATTAAGTCATTTTCTGTAATCTTCCTGAAATATCTAGACAGTAAGTCACATTATTTCCATCATTAATTTTGTTTTGTCTTTCGAGACAGATGGGGTTTTCTCTGTGTAGCAGAACCTTGGCTGTCCTGGAACTTGATTTGGAGACCAGGGAGTTCTTGAACTCACAGAGCTCCGCCTACCTGTGCCGCCCAGGTGCTGGGATGAAAGGGGTGTACCAGCATGCCTAGCCCGTTCATGCTAACCATGTGCTCTACCACGAGCTATATGCTCAGTCTCTCCTGTCCCCTTTCTGCCAAAGATGCGAATGGGCCATGGAAAGATGAAATACATTGCATAAGAACATACAGCTAAGAAGTGGCCTAGTGGGCCGGGCGGTGGTGGCGCACGCCTTTAATCCCAGCACTTGGGAGGCAGAGGCAGGTGGATTTCTGAGTTTTGAGGCCAGCCTGGTCTACAGAGTGAGTTCCAGGACAGCCAGGGCTACACAGAGAAACCCTGTCTCAGAAAAAAAAAAAAAAGTGGCCCAGCGAGCATTCAAACTTCAGGAAACACCCAGCTCGAGTGTGTGTTCTTCTCTGCTACGCATGAGTTTTCCAGGAAAAAAAAAATGGCTATACATGTTCTTGTTAAAATAAAAATTAGTGGGGCTGGAGAGATGGCTCAGCGGTTAAGAGCACTGACTGCTCTTCCAGAGGTCCTGAGTTCAATTCCCAGCAACCACATGGTGGTTCACAACCATCTATAGTGGGATCCGATGCCCTCTTCTGGAGTGTCTGAAGACAGCTACAGTGTACTCATATAAATAAAAATAAATAAATCTTTAAAAAAATAAAAATAAAAATTAGTGTATTACCAAACATGGAAAAATAATGTTATAATTTTGGGGGGGGAGCAGAGGACGCCATGAACAATCCGGGAGGAAGAGATGCCTGCTCAAGCCTCCACCAACCCGCTGTGCACCTTCACCGGGTGCCGCCAACTCACCTCGGCTTCCTTCAAGCGCCGTTCAAACCAGCCCTTGGCCCCATCCATGGAGTGGACCTGAGCCTGCAGTTCTTCCACTGTGTGCTGAAGATTTTCTAATTCCCTTGTTCGAGCCTGGAAGGAGAACCCAGACAGGAGTCGGGCAGCAGGGGACTGGCTCCCTTTGCATATCACCTACCTGCCACCATGGCACCAGCAGCAAGGCCACGGTCCTTATTTAGCTATTAGAGGAGAAAGGGCATTGTTGCCGCACCCACCTTCTCCTCGCGAATCTGGCCCCGGAGCTCCTCCTCCTGCCGTTTCTTGTCCTCATGCAACTCCCGAAGCTCGCGCTCATAGCGGGCTCGCACCCCCAGCATCTCCTTCTCGTGCCGTAACCGGACAGCCCCCAGTTCTTCTTTGTGCTGGGTCTTCTCCTGCAGTGTCTCCATGGCGAGCTCATCCAGCATGACCTTCCTTTTCTCAGCACTCTGGGGACCAGAACAGTGGGGCCAAGGGGGTGGCAATTAACCTTATCTCCCAACGCCACAAAATGGCCACTGTTCTGTTCTAGGCCCAAGGAACTAGCCAGACCCCGGCTCTTCCCCGGCCCGTCAAACTGGCTGAGTCATTCACCAGTCTTTTTGGAAATGATCATTTTTGGTTTTTTTTTTTTTTCCCTCTTCTCTTTCCATTGCCAAGATTTGGCCATAACACTTCCTGCCCTCGTGGACTAGGCCATCTCGTTCCCTCTTCCCATGATGCCCCACCTTCCGAGCTTCCTGGAGATCCTGGGTCAGCTGCTCCTTCTCCTGCCCTATTTCTTGAAGTTGTTCCAGCAGCCGGCTATTGGCCCTTAAGGACTCCTAATTCAGGAGAGAAGAGGACATTGGAAGAGAGTCCCTGGTAGGTCCCTATGAGCCACAACACTTCTGGTAGACCATCCCCCGAGTAAAGTAGGTGTTCTAATCGTAATCATAATGGGGGCATGCCAGACACTGCTGTGTGCGCCTCGGTGCTTTCTTCCCTGCTCCCTTAGCGACACAATTTATACTTGGGAATGGGACAGTCTAAAGTACTTCTCCCTTCACAGACAGGTAGGGCCATGTGACTCACTTCTTGCTCCTTTGTATTCTCTTCTTTTTTTGACACAGGGTCCCACTATGTAGCCCTGGCTTGCCCGGAACTCTCTATGTAGACGAGGCTGGCCTGGAACTCATCTGCCTCCCAAGTGCCAGGCTACACTGCTTTCTATGTTTTGGGACAAAATGTTCCGTCAAAAGTCTTTTTCTTGAGATAGGACCTTATTGCAAACTTGCTATGTAGCCAACAGTGACCCTGGCCTCGTGGTCCTGCCTTTACCTCCCAAATGCTAAGATCACAGGGATTGGATATCGTGCTGAACGTGTTTTCTCCTCCTTCTCTTCCTTCCTTCTTTCCTTCCTTCCTTCTTTCTTTCTTTTCTTTCTTTCTTTCTTTCTTTCTTTCTTTCCTTTCTTTCTTTCTTTCTTTTTGTTTGTTTTGTTTTTTCGAGACAGGGTTTCTCTGTGTAGCCCTGGCTGTCCTGGAACTCACTCTGTAGACCAGGCTGGCCTCAAACTCAGAAATCCGCCTGCCTCTGCCTCCCAAGTGCTGGTATTACAGGCGTGAGCCACCACTGCCCGGCTCTGGCTCCTTTCTTTCGTTTTTGTTTCTTTGTTTTGTTTCAAGACAGGGTTTCTCTGTGTAGACCAGGCTGTCCTGGAACTCACTCTGTAGATCAGGCTGGCCTGGAACTCAGAGATCTACCTGCTTCTGCCTCCTAAGTGCCAGGATCAAAGGTGTGCGCCACCACACCTGACTCTTCCTTCCTTCCTTCCTCCTTCCTTCCTTCCTTCCTTCCTTCCTTCCTTCCTTCCTTCCTTCCTTCCTTTCCAAGTAAGAAAATAAGCTCTGGCAAGTTTTTTTTTAAAGAAAAACTGCCAGGGGCTTATTTCTCCAGGTGCTGGAGAGATGGCTCAGTGGTTAACAGCACTGGTAACTGGTTCCAGCACTGGTTCTAGAGGTCCTGAGTTCAAATCCCAGCAACCACATGGTGGCTCACAACCCTCTGTAATGGGATCCAATGCCCTCTTCTGCAGTGTCTGAATACAGCTACTCATATAAATGAAATAAATTTTTTAAAAAAGAAAAAGAAAAACTTTCCAGGTTTGCATTTCAGCAGTCTGTTCTAATACCAGAATCCCAGGGTCAACAAAGCTAGTGCGCATACTCTGTAATGTTTTCCACATGTCGTGCCACTGTAGTGATGGACAATAGTTTTGGCCAACAAGGAGTAATGGTATTCTATTTCAGATTGCCTCAAAGACGGGTGTGGTGGAAAGAATAACCAATTTTCTTTTTCCCTGGTTGGTCATCTTCAGAGTGTGCTTGTATCCTAGCATGCACTTTCTGCTCTTCATAACAAACTGGAGACCTGAGCCTTCTCATCCTCTTTACAGGCACCACTGTTCTGACTAAAGTGCAGGCTAGCCCCACCCACGAGCGGCTGCCCAGAGGGCTGAGACTGAGAAAGGTTGTTTTCTTTTTTTCCTCTCTTTCTTGTTGGTTTTGTTTTGAGTCAGAGTCTCCCTGTGTAACCCTGGTTATCCTGGAACTTATGTGGACCAGGCTGGCCTTGAACTCGCAGAGATCTGCCAGTGCTGGGATTAAAGGCATGCACCACCACTACCCACATCTGCCCCCCCCCCCGGTTTTCTTTTTTGAGACTGGGTCTTGATTCCTTAATTGAAACAATCCTACCTCAGTTTCCCAAGTAGCTAGGAATAGAGACAGGTGAGCATGACCGGGCCCAGCTAGAATTGGCAAGTGTAACTTAAGTCTTTATTATTATGATTTCTTTGTTTTTGAGACAGGGTTCTATCTTTGGCCTCAAACTCATACAGATATATCTGCCTTTGCCTCCTTAGAATAAAGGCCACTATTATGACTGTTTTTTTCCCCCACCCAGGCTGGCCTCAAATTCACAATCCTCCTAAGGTTTTTATTCTTTAATCTTTATTTATCTATTTATTTATGTGCACAGGTGTTTTGCCTGCGTGGATATCTGTGTCCTACGTGCATGCCTGGTGCCTGTGGAGGCCAGAAGAGGGCAGCAGATGCCCCGGAATTGGAGTTGAGACAGTTGGGAGCTACCAGGTGGGCACTGAGAACTGAATCCCGGGCGGTCCTCTGGCAGAGCAGCCAGTGCTCTTAACTGCTGAGCTACCTCTCCAGCCCCATGTGAGTTGTCTGAGTGCTGGGATTACAGGCCGGAACCACCAGAGTCCACAGAGCGTGTTCTCAAAAGCAAGGAAGGGGTTCCTTACGACTATTCCCGGTTCCCTTTCCTCTTTCCTCCCACATACAATGTAAATATGAAGGTGAAACAGTTTCAAAGACTGTCCTGGAAACAAAGCACAGGTCTGTGTCAAAGGCTGTAAACTGCCAAGGGAGAAAGAGCCTAGGTCCCTGGTGACCGGATATCCATAATTCAGGACAAGTGTGGAGGCTCCTGCCTATAATATGAGCTCTTGGGAGACTGAGACAGGATGAGTACCATGAGTTTGAGGCTAGCTTGGGCTACAGGTGAGTACCAGGCTAGCCAGGAACATATAACAAACAACTGTCTCAAACAAAATAAACAAAAGAGAAAAAAGAATCCCCCATCACTGCCATCCTTCGTTCCTGAACGGCCTACTTGGTCCCACCCACCTCTTACTTTTGACTTCATTTTCTTCAGCCACGGTCTCTCACTATATCTGCCGCTCACAGTTTTTGGATACTCTGGCTAGCTTCCAAGCCCCAGCTACCCTGGCATCACTTTGCCCCCCTCTCAGCATGGGAATTGTGGGCATACTTTTCACATGATGCTGGATTCTGAACCCAGGTCTTTTTACTTGCTCTTGTTACTAAGTACTCTTGCCCACTGAACCATCTCACCGACTGTGCCTGCCCCCCCCTTCCGCCCCTGCACACCTTGATACAAGTCTCCTATGTAGCCCAGACTGGCCTCGATCTTCCTATGTAGCTAGGATGACTTTGAACTTCTGATCCGCCTTATTTTGTTATGTGTGTGTGATCCTAAGAACTGAAATCACAACAGAACTATCACAGGGCCTGCTTTATGCAGTGCTGTGGACAAAGCCCAGGGCTTTGTGCATACTGTACAAGTATTCTGTTAACTAAGCCGTATCACTAGCCCTAAATCTGTGTGTGTGTGTGTGTGTGAGAGAGAGAGAGAGAGAGACAGACAGACAGACAGACAGACAGAGTCTTAGCCCTTTCTATCCTAGAACTCACTACATAGACCAAGCTAGCCTTGAACTTAGAGATCTGTCTCTCAAGTGCTGGTAGTTAAAAGCATATGCCATTAGGTCTAGCCCCAAATTTCGTTCTTAACGCCATATTATTCTAGTTTCTCCAGGCTAAGCACCCTTCATCCTAAAACCTAAAATCTGAAACTTTTTTTGTTTCTTTCAGACAAGGTCTTACTATGTAGCCTTGAATGGCCTAGTATTCACTATGCAGCCAGTACTGGCCTACAGCATATGAGAATCCTGCCTCCACTACCTGAGTGCTAAGGATTATAGGCACACACCAGTGTATATGGCTTAAAATCTGACATTTTGTGAGTCTGCACATAAAGCCACATATGGGAATTGCACACCTGACCACCAATGCACACCTTTGATCTCAGCAGTGGGGTGACAGAGACAGGTGGATTTCTGTGAGTTCAAGACCAGCCTGGTCTACAGAGCAAATACTAGGACAGCCAGGGCTGCACAGAGCTCGACTTCATCTCAAAAAAAAGGCAGGGGCACTAAAAATATTGACAAATGAGACAAAATCTCAAGCAAGCATAAAAGCATTACACATGAGAGACATTCAGTTTGGACATTATGCTACCAGAATGGAAACTCTGATTAACCGAGGAAGCTCAGTTTTGCAGAAGGAAAACTATCCAGGTCAGGACTTCTAGGTGCTAGGATGTTAAGAAGCCAGCCAGGAATTCAGATCTCCCTGACTTCAAAGATTTCTCACCCATTCCTCAAAAGCAAGTCACTGCACTAGTACTAGTGAGCCACACAACAGGTCAGAAGAAGCTGCACCTGGAGCTGGGAGTTGAGGTCATCTTTCTGTCCCATAAGCTCTTCATATTCAGCCTGACGATGCTGTAACTCAGACGCCAATTCAGTGGTCTGTTCCCGAAGCATATTCAGTTCTTGTGTCTTTGCTGTCTGGATCTGGAGAACATGGTAATGGTGGGCAAAGGAATTGCAGGGAGCCCTAAGGCCCAGGAACCCCTGGACCTCCCAGTTCCGGGGAGACAGAGAGAGGAGTGGGAAGGGAGGAAGAAAGACAAAGTTGAAAACGGAAAAAGCAGGAAGAGGAGTGAAATATTCGTGCAATAAATACTATGCAGTGATAAAAGAAGCCATGTAACATATGGGTAAAGCTCACAGACACAGAGGTAGCAGAAAGCAGGCAAGGACAGACGAGCATCAATTCCATTTATAGGAAGTTAAAGAACAGGCAAATGAATCTATATTGTTACAGGTCAGACTATGGTTACTTCCAGGGATATGCTAACTGGAAGGGTAAGTAAAGGAATCTTCTAACATACTGAAAAGTGCTCCGTATCTTGTTCTGGAAGGTAGTACACAGAATTATAAAGGAACACGGACAGAGGCACCGGATTTACTGAGTGTGCACTTAAGATGATTATATTTCATGCACTTTATCGTAGAGAAACGTGAATGCCCAGAAAAAGAGGAGTAGATGGAGAAGAAGCCAACAGAAAGGAAGAACAAAAACAGAGGCCACAGAAGGGGAAAGGGTCCAGATCACCCTGGCCAGACGCGGACCAAAACGGAGAGAGAGAGAAAGGAAACGGGGAGAGATGAGCACGGGCTCCCAGGAATCCTGTACCTGCTCCAGAGCAGCCAAACTAGTCCTCAAGGCATTGTTCTCAGCCAATAGCCCTTCCACTTGTTCCTGCGCATCTGCACTCTGGCTGGACACCTGGCCCCACCCCCACGACAGGTGAGAGCAGGTCCAGAACAGAGGGACAGGACCTACCCGCAGCCAAGAAAGAAAGGAGACAGACACACAGACACACAGACCAGGACTAGGAAGAGCAAGACCCCCTTGGGCCATGCTTGCCTGTAAGATACCAACTCAGCCTGCTCGCCACCCTCAACCCCAGCTCCCAAGCCCACCAAGTACAACATACCTGATCTTGCAGGGCCCGCAATGCTGCTGCATGCTCCAGGCGCTCCCCCTGACGCTGATCTCTCAGCTCTGCCAAGCTCTGTGGGAACAGGGATGTCAGGGAACCCCATTCCAGACTTCATCCTTCCCTAGGTGGTCACAGAGGAAGTCCGTGTATCTGTGACCACCTAAAAGCATGCTCTTGGCATCTGTGCGTCTTGGACTAGCTGTCAGAGATTTCAGGTTCACCCAGACTCCAAGCGATAAATGCGTCACTTACACATAGAGCTCTCAAACACATTCCCTCCCTCTTTCTCAGCCTTTGAGCATCTTGGACACACCTAAGTTCCTGAACCTAACTTCTGAGGGGCTCAGACTCATCCAGATTCCAGCTTGGGGACACTAGGAGTTTCAGTCCCCAGGGACTGTAACTTTACCCATCTCTAGAACCTAACCACCTGGAGTTGTTGATATACTTAACCCCAATGGCCCAAGCTCAGGTGCATCAGTTCACACAGATACTTATCTCCAGATCCTACAGATCTCAAACTCACAACCTCAGTTTCCAGCTCTCGAAGAAGCCTTAGACTGACCCACCTCCACCACCAGTCTGGTTTCCCCTCGCTGGGATCTTTAACCTTACATCACCAGCAGCCCCCGAGGTTTTGATCCAGAATTGATCCTGGTTCTCACATTGCAGTTTTCTGGGGTCCCTGTGCCATATTCTTAGAAACCTCAGACTTGTCTCCTCTCAGGTCAAACCCAGAGGCTACTACCCCAGGACCTCAAGACCACCCAACTCACACAAACACCTCACTTCCTAAACATCATAGAACCAGACCCTGAAGGCCTCAACCGCACTCTGCCTCCAGCTGCAGAGTCCACTGAGTCCACTGTCAACTCAACCCTCATGCCTTTGATCCCTAACAATCTCAAATGTACTGATATCCCAACATTAAAAAAAATTTTTTTGGGGGGGGGGCTGGAGAGATGGCTCAGTAGTTAAGAGCACTGACTGCTCATCCAGAGATCCTGAGTTCAATTCCCAGCAACCACATGGTGGCTCACAACCATCTGTAATGAGATCTGATGCCTTCTTCTGGTGTGTCTGAAAACAGCTACAGTGTACATTACATAAATAATACTTAAAAAAATTTTTTTTTGGAAACAGGGTCTCATTATGTGTCTCTGGCTGGCCTCAAACTCAGAGATCCAACTGCCTCTGCCTCTGCCTCTGCCTCTGCCTCTGCTTCCTTAGCCCTGGGACAAAAGGCATGAGCCACCACTGCCTGGCTGATATCACAGCTTTTTTTGTTGTTGTTGTTGGATATATTCTATATTTACAATTCATTTCCCTTTTTCTGGTTTCCCACCCCCAAGATATCACAGCTTTTAAAGGTTTCAGCATCACCAGACCCTCCCTCCCTCCCTCCCTCCCTCCCTCCCTCCCTCCCTCCCTCCCTCCCTCCCTTCCTTCCTTCCTTCCTTCCTTCCTTCCTTCCTTCCTTTCTTCCCCTAAGACAGGGTTTCTCTGTGTAACAACCCTGGCTGTCCTGGAACTCACTCTATAGAGCAGGCTGGCTTTGAACTCACAGTTCTCTGCCTCCTGAGTGCTGGGATGAAAGGCATGTGCCACCATCTCCCACCTGCATCACCCAGTTTCTAATGCGAGAGTTCCATAGCTACATTCACCCTAATTCCTGAGACTAGACCCCAGAGAGCGTTCTGACTCCTACAAACTTGTGGTATGCAACCAGAGTCCCTAGACTCCCACTTCAGGACTCTCCGATTCATGTAAACTCTCATCCCAACTCCTAAGGCTCTCGAGTTCCTATTTTTCTAGCTCTTAGAGAGCTTACTCATACTTATCAGGTTGCTCTAGCTCTACATCTCAGACATCCCAATCAGTCTCCAAAGACCTCGTACGTCCCCCAACTGCCAGCCCTGGTTCTCCACTCGGGATCTTGGGAACCGGCCCCATTACCTGATTGGCAGCCTCAAGTTCCTGCTGGAGTTTCTGGGTGCGAGCCAACTGGGCTTTCAGATCAGCTTCCTTCCGCTGTTGCAATTCTTCAATTTTGTTTCTAGGGGTGGCGAGGATAGGGTACATTAGGCATGGCTAGAAGCCCACTTTCCCATCTCTACCCCTGGGATCTTTGGTTAGTTTGCCTGGGCATGGTCCCTGTTTTTCCGCTACTGACAACCCCAGTAGTTACCTGCTGTCGTTAAATAGTGTTTCCTTCTCTGTCTGCAGCCGGCAAAAACTGGGCACAGAAAAACAAGACAGAGATGTGTCATTTCCACAAGCCAACCCTCCCTCTAGGCCCCCAAAACTCTGGAAAAGAAAGAGTATACCTTTCTT
Source organism: Apodemus agrarius (assembly GCA_964023405.1). Classification (NCBI taxonomy): domain Eukaryota; kingdom Metazoa; phylum Chordata; class Mammalia; order Rodentia; family Muridae; genus Apodemus; species Apodemus agrarius. The sequence continues at coordinate 12,925,240 of OZ030010.1, forward strand.
GTTTCTTTTTCAATTTCTCAGAGAGCTGAGGGAGAAAGAGGAAAGAATAGAGATAATAACAGTAAGAATAGTGACAAAATAAAATAAACAATAACATTTATAGATACTTCATACTGAGTCCTTCCTACAAGTCAGGTTTTACTTAGGATATTCTTGCAGAATTCTCAGGACATTCTTGAGAACTGAAAACTACCGATTTTACAAGTGGGTAAACTGAGTCTCAGAAGGATTAAGCAATTCGATGGCTCAGTTGTCAGCAGCAGCAACATCAACTACCTCCCTTGGATTCCAAAGGCCACTATTTACACTCCCCCACCACCACCAAAGTGGTGCCAACGGCCACATCCCAGAATGGCTAGGCTGGGAAGCCTGGAAAGGAGGATCCTGATTGGTTGTCTCAGCACTGGCCCTCCTCCAGCCCCCCCTCCCCGTTCTAAAGACATTCTTATACGGATGAACTGGCAAAGCTTCGAAGCAACAAAAGAGATGGGGTCTGCCATGCACAAGGTAGAATGGGACCACATTAGCCTATTCCACTGTGGAAGTAACTCTGAGCTGTGCGAGCCTCTGTTTCACACATGATCAAATTGAAGCTCTGAGGGGACACAATGCTCCTCTGCTCCTCTGCTGTCAGGAGAAAGCCGGGCGGCAGCGGCAAGCCCCACCTTAGCAAGTTCCTCCTGTAGTCTGGAGGTTTCGGCTTGCTTTGAGCTCTGCAGGTGGTGGTGGTGGGAGACAAAGGGCGAGTTGTTAACAGCAGGGGTGGAGGAAGGCCTCTAATTTTGCCTGTCCCACCTCCCTTTAGCCCCTGAGATGGTGATGTCACAGACATCTCCATGGGCCCACAGGTGACAGGTAAGGCATCTGCTGTCTCCCAGCACCCCAGTCCCAGGAGATCCAGATTTACCTCTAAGCCTTGCAGCTGTTCCCAGAGCAATTTTTTTTCTTCTCGCTCCATTTCCCATTTCAGCTCCACTTCGGCCAATGGAACGGGGGCCGGGGGAGCGGGGCAGACATCTCCTGGAGGATCCCCTTGGCCCTCACTGACAGCAGAGGGTCTCACAGCCTCTTTCCCATAGCGTTCCTGCAGTGCTGTTGAGTAGCGCAAGATCGTTTGATAAATGACATCGTCTCTGAAGTCCCTCCCCACATCTCAAATATAGGGAGAACTATTTATCCTTCAGCCTCTTAGGCTGCTCAGGACCCTGCCCCAAAGGAAGCCTCATTCAGGCCTGTCACAAATAATTCTTAAGACCCACCAACCTCAAAAATCCTATCTCCCGTGTTCCATTCCATACTTACATAGGTAACCTGATTCCCACTCATACTGGACCTGGCCTCATTCCTGATCATGGAACCATCACCATGGTAAGCTAGTAAGCCCTAGCTACTCACCAAAGACCATGTGTGAGGTGCTTCTCACATTCTCCCAAGCTGCCTTTCTCTTTTCTGCTTTCATCCCAGACCTAATTTACAATCTGGGTTCAGAATCTCCCCAGTGTCATAGTCCTTCGTAGTCAGCATCTGCATCTCCTTTTTTTTTTTTTTTTTGGTTTTGTTTTGTTTTGTTTTTTGGATCTGGTTTTTTTCAAGACAGGGTTTCTCTGTATAGCCCTGGCTGTTCTGGAACTCACTCTGTAGACCAGGCTGGCCTCGAACTCAGAAATCCGCCTGCCTCTGCCTCCCAAGTGCTGGGATTACAGGCGTGTGCCACCGCCGCCCGGCTATGCATCTCCTTTTCAACATTCACTCTGCTGTTCTCTAACATTTGCTGTGTACCAGACACCGAACTAATACAGAAGGAAACCACTTAATTGCTCCATCTTCCTGGCATAGACATTCTGGTGTACTGTGTAGATGAGCATTAGACCCAGAGAGATAAAATGCCCTCCAAAATCCAAAATCATATAGTAGTTCAGGTAAGGCCAAGCCTCCCTCTGAAATTTCTTCTTCCTCCCATAAGAGGACTATATCCATCCTGGCTCCGCTCAAGTCTCTATTCCGGGAAGGCCTCCATGCACCTGCCATGTTCTTCTGCAAGGCTGTGTTCTCTGCCTGCAGCCTCAGCAGCTCCCCGTCCACATGTGCTCCAGCTGCTCCAGCTGCTCCAGCTGCTCCAGCTGCCCCCTCCTTGAGTTGTCGGTTTTCCAGCTCCAGCTGCTCCAGCTGGCTGCAGAGCTGAGCAGGGGGACAGAGATGGCAGAGACACAGCAAATCAGAACAGTATCCACCAAAACACAAAACGGCATTTGGCCGCTCAGTGTAGAATTCATGACACTCCCACAAGAACCCAACAATGTGCCCTTACACTTTGTGGATAAAGACACTGAGACATGGGGGTATTAAACAATTTCCAATGTGCACATCTGTTAAGTAACAAAGTCAAAAAAATAAATAAATAAAAGGTGAGACTACTAAGCACCACCTTCCCTTTGCCGACTCCCAAGCTCTCAGATGCAAAGATCTCGGGCTGCTATGGAAGCTGTTACCACCATGGACAGCCTCGCTGACACACATATACTCCCTCCGTCTGTGGAAAAATATCCTAGATCCCTAGATCCAAGGATAGCTCCCTCCCAACCCAGGCATCACAGACAGCTTGCAAGACATTTCCAGAGTAAAGATATCCTACAGTTCTTAGTGCTCTGCTCTTTAGCGTTGAAGATGTACATTTCTCTCAACCACTTTTTTTTTTCACCTGACTGGCTTCTGTGCATCCTTTACCGCTATGTCATCTTTAACATAGGATTAGCCAATGCAAAGATGCAAAGAAAATTCCAGTATTTTACCACAGCATTCTCTGTTCACTCCTTTCTGACCAGATATCAATCACAATCAAATTTTATTTATTTGTTGATGTGTTTTATATTTTTGTTTTATTTTATTTTATGTGTTTGTGTATGGGGTTTGCTTTTGTTGTTGTTGTTGTTCTTTAAAACAGAGTCTCACCATGTAGCCCTGGTTTGTGCGCAACGTAAATCTTCTTATCTCAGTCTTCTAAATGCTGGGATCACAGGCATGCACCATCACCATGCCTGGCTAAATTTTGTTTTGTAGCATGGAATCACAAAACAAAGCCTAAAACTCTAGATTTCTTGGGGCTGGAGAGAGAGCTCCGCAGTTAAGAGCACTGACTGCTCTTCTAGAGGTCCTGAGTTCAATTTCCAGCAACCACATGGTGGCTCACAACCATCCGTAATGAGATTGGATGCCCTCTTCTGGGGTGTCTAAAGACAGTTATGGTGTACTCATATACATGAAATAAATAAATAAATCTCTTTTTTAAAAAAAAAAAAAACTAGATTGTTTGGACGTGAGTTCTTACTTAACCAGCTGGCTGATTTGGGAACAAATCACTTTACCTCCCTGGGAGTCAGTCTTCTTCATCTATTAAAAAGGGATACTCAATTATAATACATAATTGTATTGTAAGAATTAAATGAATAACATCGAACAATTCAAATAGAACTAGAAGAAACAGCATTAGTAAACTATCGCTGTTATTATTTCTCCCCATCCCACCCATAAAGTATAAGTATTCTGGCCCGTTTGTTGTCAACTTCCCCCAAGCTGGGAGGAGAAACCTCATCAGTGTAGAGCAACTTGGCACATAGTTGAGTCTATTAGACATTTCCTTGATTTTTTTTTTTTTAGTGATTTGCTTATTTAATTTATGAGTCTACTGTCTTCAGACACACCAGAACCCCATTACAGATGGTTGTGAGCCACCATGTGGTTGCTGGGAATTGAACTTCGGACCTCTGGGAGCGGGGTCAGTTCTCTTAACCGCTGAGCCATCTCTCCAGCCTGACATTTTCCTGATTAATGATTGACGTGGGAGGGCTCAGCCACTGTGAGTGGTGCCATGCCTGGTCTGATGGACTAGGGTGGAATAAACTAGCAGGCTGAGTGGTCCACAGAGAATAAGCTAATACGTAGGGCTCTCCCATGGTCTGGGCTTCAGTTCCTGCCTCAAGTTCCTGCCTGGGCTTCCCTAAAATGATGGACTGTGAATTGTCAGCCAAATAAACCCTTTCCTCCCTTTTCGTTTTGGGTCACTGTTCTATTACAGCAATTGAAAGTAAACTGTAACAGTAAGTTACCCAAGAGTTAGGACCGTTCTGTGTAGCACACAACTTTATTTCCGGAACACAGAGTATAAAGCAGGCCCTTTCATCTGTCAAAGGAACAACTGAGCTGATGAAATAACTTGGCAGGCTCTAGCATCAGGCCTTCCGGTAAGTACCATCCCTGGGCCTGAGAGGAGTGGGGGAGGGGATTACGGAGGAAGCCAGAGCAATGCAGAAAATCATTGGCAGTCATTATGAAAGCTCCGGGGGAGGGGAGGCGGGCGGGGGGGGGGGAGGAAGCTAAGGAGAGCACTTCGGAACGGAACGGATTAATTAAACAGTGGGCACAGGGCTACAGGTCAAAATAACTTCTGTAAAGGAGTGGTGTGGATCAAGCGAGAAAACTCCAAGTAAGGAGGTCAGAAAGGTGCAGAAGCAGAGCTGTGGACAAGAGGTGGTAGAGCCGAGGCCAGACAAAACTACAGAATGAATACAAACACGTCCCATACTAAGCAAGCACTCTTCCACTGAGTGACAGTCTGGCATTCCCTGATATAAAACTCCTCCCTGTCATTCGTCTTCTTTTGCTCTCCCCATCCACAGGATATATAGATGGATGGAAGGAATGGGATGAGGATGTGGCACAGTGACAGAACGCATGTTTAGCATGCAGGACCCCTGAGTTGGCTCTTCATCACCAGAAACAAGTCAAGACATAGCTTAACGGGAGGATGAACTAACGAGATAATGTCATTAGCGGACACTTCCACCGCCGATCCTGCGTAGGAGGCTTTGAGTGACTTGCCTATGTTTCCGCCACTGAATCCTCACAAAAGCCCTGTACGGCAGCTGCTGCTAGCATTTACCATTCCCATTGTAAACATTTGGGAATCAAGAAACAGGAGGCTCGGTGACGTGTTTAAAGTTCTAGTTAGTAAAACTTACAGCCAAGAGCCTCATCTCGGCCTTTTGGCTCCAGAGTCCCCACTTAGAGTCACGGACCACTATACAGCCTCTCCTGGCCTCGTAAGTGCGTAAACATTATTTTCCGTTGTATGTTGTTTTGAGCTTCTTTTTAAAGATTTTTCTCTATTCTTTGATTTGTCATGTAAGCCCAATCTGGCCTGGAACTCACTATGTAGCTGAAGATGACCTTAAACTTTCTGATTTTTCTGCCTCTAAAGCCCAAGTGCTAAGATGATAGGCCTGAGCCCCTCCACAACAGCTCGTGCAGTGCTAGGGATCGAACCCAGGACTGCGCTCCTATGACTCAGGCACTCCAGCAATTTAGCAATATCCCAAGCCCTCCTTCCTATGGTTTCTGTTGTTACCTTTGACAATTTCTTATTGTATACACGCATCACGATCACATTGTTCTTGTTTTGCTTTGTAAGGTATTATATTCCCACCGGGGGAAGTCCTGGAAATAACACTGTTTTTCCCCCCCTGCGGCATATTTTTCCTTAAAACTTACTGAAAACTCACAAACTGATCAACCATGCATACAGACGACTACTAGGAGAATAAAACACAGGACTTCCAACTGCCCAGAAGGGTTAGAAATAGCCAGGATATTAAAATCAGTAAGGAGACAGAGTTAGCCGATCCAGGATGAATTACCTGGAAGAAGCAGAAGCCCAGATTCATGGCGGATGAAGGAAAGAAAAAGAAAATGGAAGCAGATCAAATACTTTTCCATCCATGTTAAGCAATAAGAACTTTACTTAAAGCCCCAGGATACACTGGGTCTCCATAGCACCATCCCAAAACGATACAATCGGAGACTTGAGCTAAATAAAAGGACTGACTTAGGAACCAAAGAAAGTCAGGGCTCAGAGGACCTAATTCCATGAACGTGTTTGGCCCCACCTGTCAGTTTACTGCCCCCAGCAAGAGGCGAAGGCCTGCTTCAGCACCACGGACAGTGCTCAGCGCCAGCCCCTGTCCACCCTCCTCTACTGCTGGGTTTTCAGCCTAGGGAGCTCTTGCCCACGCATACACAGATGCACCATGCCCATTTTCCCCCCTCAGCTATCCCGGGCACCAGCACCTTGCTGAACTCGGCCATAAGTGTACTGTTCTGCAAACGGAAGTCCTCCTCCTGGCTGTGCAGCTTGGCCTGCAGCATCTCTGTTTCACTCAGCAGGACCTCCACTTCCTGCAGTGGCGGACACGGGCCAGGACTCCAACAGGGATAGAAAGGATGGGGAGAAAGGAAGGTAAAGAAGGAGAGAGAAGGGAAGGATGGCATGGGGTAGGAAGCATATAGGTAGAAAGAATGGGGCGATATATAGGGACAGAGACATAGGGAAGGGGTGAGGGGTGGGGCAAAAGAGACATGAGGGAGTAGGGAGGAGGAACCAGAAGGGAGATATAGACAAAGGGATGAGAGGAAAGAGGAAAAAATGATGGAGAGATAAGGAAAGGGGAGAAGATGGATGATCAGGAAAGAGAAAAGGCCAGAAGACAGGAACAGAGGGGTATCAACAGGGGAAGAATACAGCAGAGAGAGAAAACAGAAGGGAGAGAGAGGAGTGGGAGAAAGAGAAACGAGAAGTCAGACAGAGGGGGGAAACATGAAGCGAGACAGAAACAGGTAGGAGAGAGAGAGAGAGAGAGAGAGAGAGGGAGAGAGAGAAGCAGAGAGAGGGAAACAGGAAGGCAGACACAGAGTCAGTGAGGAGAAAGGAAAAGATGCAAAGATCCGGAGAGTGCAAGACAAACACAGGGAAACAAAGAGAGACAGAAACACACAGCCGTGAGGAAGTTGCAGGTGCATGGGTGTACACAGATAAAGGCCAGTACAATGCCACCAAACGGAAATAGCCCCACTGTGACAGTCTTGCACACAGAGTCACCCACCAAAGACCCCCTTACCTGAGCTTTCTTGCTCTTGCTTAGTGCCTAAAAGGAAGGGCGGAAGAGAGCTAAAGTGAACAGCCATGGACCCCTGTGGGCTATGGAGACTACTGCAGCAGGTGGTAAGTGAGGGCAAGGGCGGGTTGTGGGATGAAAGCATGTTCAAACACGGAACTTGCATAACCGCTGGAAGCCCATCGAAATAATGGAAGAAAACGAGGGGAGGACGGCTGGGGATGCTGGCTGCCTTGGTGCCACAGCACTACAAGAAGTCTCCCTTTCTTCCATGCTCTTGAGGGCTCGAGGGAGAGGGCGGAACTGTGTCTTGGAATGTAACCCTTTACAGCCTGGATCTCCGAGCTAGTGAACTGTGGCTTCATCACTCCATCTGTCCCGGCACGTCAATGCGGCAACGTCTACCCTTCTGCTTTGGCAGCCAAGGATGGAGTCGGGCTTTGCAAAGAAATCAGCACCCTATCAAAAAGCTCCCATTTCCTGACTGCTGGATTTTCCTGAGTTCCACATTTGTTCATCTAAATGAGTATTTTTTAAAAAATTATATTCGCTATTATTGTGCGTGTCTGTGCACACGAGTACGCGTGTCACAGCTCACATATGGAGATCAGAGGACAATTACATGGAGTCAGCTCACCTTCCACGTGTTTTTTTTTTTTTTAATTGTTATTTTTGTGTGTATAGGTGCATGCAGTACTCTCGGAAACCAGAAGAGGGCATCGTATCCCCTGGAACTAGCCTGGTTGTGAGCTGGCATGTGGATGCTGAGGATGGACCTCTGGAAGAGCAGCCAGTGAGTGCTTTTAACCACTGGGCTCGAGCCCCTCCTCGTCCAACAAGTATTTATTCCGCGTGTACTATATGCTACACTGTACTGCATATGAACACGGAGCAATGAAGAAGGATTAAAAATAAGGATCTAGCCTCTCTTTAGAAACCATGCTAGGTTCTAGTCTACCTTATTATCTTGAAAGGATCCGAAAGGTGGGTTTGGTCTCATGTCGCCAACGGGACCAGGACAAGTGGATGGGGGAGGAGCAAAAGGAAGCGGTGTAAGTGGAAGACAGGAGGCAGACTCAAGGCAGATTTATGGACAGACCTGACTAATTTTGATCAAAGTTAATGAATGAAGCCACGTGTGGTATACACGCCTCTAGATCCAGGTACTCAAGAGGTTGAGGAAGGAGGCCAACTTGAGGCCAGGAATTGGGGACCAGCCTGAGAAACACAGCTAGATGCCCTTTTCAAGACAAAGTTCATGAATGGGGGCTGGAGATGGACGGAGCGCAGGAGCAGAGGCAGCTTAGAGCTAGGGGTGGGGGCTTACTCCTGTAATCCCAGAACTTGGGAGTCGGAGACAGGAGGATGAGGAATAGAGGATCAGGAATTCAAGGCCATCTTCAGCTACATGTAAGCACAAGGCCAGCCTAGGCTTCAAGAGACTGTCTCGTAAACAACAAAAAGATCGCTTTTTAGCCTTTTGGCTAAGATCAAATACAGAGAGCTCGCCTAGCATGCATGAGATCCTAGGCTTGATCTGTAGCACCGCAAAAATAAAAAAAAAAAAAGTAAGTAAAAACAAATAAGCAATTGATATTAGAATAAATTAAAATAAATCAATAAATTAAGCAAAGCCAGGCATGTCAGCACACATCTATAATCCCAGCACTTGGGAAGCTGAGGCAGGACAATCAAGAAAGAGTTCGAGGCCAGTCTGAGCTACATAGCAAGATCTTGTCTCAAAAGAAACACACACAAAAATTAAGCAAGATTAGGTTAAAATTAGCCAACTGAAGAGACTTCTGTGGGGAAAAAAAAAAAACAACTTCAAATGACTCTAAGAAAGCAGCATGTGACATTAGGTCTGCTTCAGTGTAGGTGTTCACTGGGAATGAGTCAGATGGATGGGGGGCGAAGCAGAGGTGGGTGATGGCGTAGGCGGAGGGAGGTACCTTTTGAGCTTTACTGAACTCCTTATCCAGGTAGGCAACCTTCTGTCGGAGACTGGAAAGTTCTGGTGCAGGGAAAGCAGGGAGTCTCAGCTTCAGGCGGTAACAAGGGCCTGAAGGGTCATCTTATCAGGCCTCTAAAGGGAAACCTTTGCCTCTCTCTTCCCCCCAGAACCACCCCATCTAAGGAGGCACTCTTGGCTCACCAACACCATTCTTCCGAAGTTCGTCTGAAAGCTGGTAGTTATTTGTCCGAAGCTCCAGGAGCTGAGTCTTTGGAAGGAGCCAAGAAACAAAAAAAATATTTATCAGGAAAGCATTCCTCACCCCACCCCACCCCAACACACGAGGCAAGCGAGCCCCTAAGCCCTAAAGACTGGACTTCACCTTGTCCAGCTCCATTTATCACTACAGCCAGCCTCGCCCCTCCATTTCCCCACTAATCCATTCCATATCTGGACCATTGAAAGGTACTGGCATACTGAAGGGTATTAGAACAGTTAGACTTCTGTTCATATGTGTTCCTGTGACTATCCATACAGATAAAACCATCTTGGTTGACCTCCTTACACCCCCCCCCAGCACTGCCCTGCCTAGACCCAGGAAGTCCTTTTTGGCAGGGGGGACTTTCTAAATGCTTTCCCAAGGAAAGAGAATCTAGTCTTTCTCCTTCCCAACTTCCATGAGTCAGGAGATGTTTGCTCAAGGTCCTGAGGAACTGCCAATGTTTTCAAAACAAGCCAGAGTCCCCTCAAGTAGTGAATTAAGAGGAAGTGTAGCACAGGCCACTTCACACGGTCCATGTCTGTCTACCAGCCTTGGAGAGCCCTGAATCTGATTCTTCCCACAACCTCCCCACTGTCCCCTACCCCTGTTTGTATGTCCCTTTCAAAGCACCAGCTCCACCTCTCTCAGCACACCGGTTTGCTCCAGATCAGGCTATATATAGGAGCTTTCTTGTTCTGGTCCCCTCAGGTCCCAAATATCATCTCTCCTAATCCTAGGTCAACTGGAATACCTCTCTACCCACCTTGAAGTCCCTCTCCAAAAGAGCCCAATAGTTTTTCCTTAGACATGGCCCAAATAGGATTCCCTTTCCTTGCTCAAGTATCTATCTATCTATCCACTTTTTACAAGATGTCTTCAGTCATGATCCAATAGGGGTGACATTATGTCTGTCCTTCAGGATCTCACGAATCCCCTTGGGTGGGCCAGCTGAACTAGTCTTATTCAGAATCTTCTGCAATTTCCAGTGGTCCTCCCCACTTATGGGCCAATGAGCTCACTCTTACATCTTCAGTAAGCAGACCAACCCGCTCCCTCAAGCCTTCTGCTCCTAACCTCCGGGCCTCTAAGGTTTCCCCATTTCAGTCCTCCCCACTAAGGTTCTCTCACTAAGAGCAGTTCATTGTGCAGTGTTATCATTCCCTCTCAGGATGCCCCGAAAAGGATCAACAGGTCTGAGGACCAGGCCAGACTGCTGTCCAAACCTAGTAATGCTTCCCTGAACTCCCAAAGTATCATTTTTAAAAGATCCGCTGGTCCTTCCTCTAATCTGGGTTAATGGTATTACCCACTCAGAATGCTCATCACCCCGGGTCTAAAGAAATCACCCCAATCCATACAATTATACCCCTCCCTCCCTCTTAGGCTCTTCGACCATCAATGGCACAGCAACTCTAGGGAATAGAGTCACGGTCTTTACCTACTCCCCCGGCCTGGTGGTATTGGTATCTCCCACAAACTTTCCACCTCCCAGCAGTTTATGGTCTTGTCCTGTCAAATCACCAACCAGCGCCCCCCCACACACCCACACCCATGACGCAAATGGCCAGATGCCTGCTTCTTTTCTCTCCCGACAAAATGATTTCTCCTCGGAATCTCTATCCTTTAAAGTCTAACATCATCCCCATTTAGTGGTATGCCCTACGCATGGACCCAAAGGTCTCACCCGGATTCCAGACTGAGAAAGGCATCGCCTGAGGACGTTCTACATTCCCTACAAGGCTATCAGAATCCAACCTTCGGAACCCACGTAGAATCCTCGAAACCAATAAGGTCGCCACTCAGAGCCTCAGTTTCCCTTCTCCAAACCACCCCCTTATACTTAAGACCCATCCCAACCAAATCTTCAGAGCCGATGGCACGGCTTCTCTCTACCCCCGCCCCCCAGGCTACCAGACGGGTGGTCTTCCCCACATCCAGCGGCACCTGCATCCGTTGAAACTCCTCTTCAGACAGAGCTTGCGCCATGTTCCTCCCCCCCGCCCCCCGCAAGCCTTGTGCGCAGCCGCAGCTCCTGCGGCCTGTCAGTGCTAAGGTCGGAGCGAACCACTGCCCGGCAAAGGAGGGGAGGAAAGCGAATGCAGATGGTCGGCATTTCAGACACGGAAAGAAGGCACCGACGCTTAAAGGCCGGACCGATTTTACTTTGCGTTTTACAGAATTGCTAACCGTCTGTTAGGGCTTTGGGGCATTGACAGGTTACTCATTGCTATGCGACACTATGCTATCCCTGTGTCGTGGGTGGACTCGTCGGGAGGGAAGTAATCCGCCGACAGAAAATTACCCTTCCGCGACGCTCCTTTAAAGAGAAAGTGACTTAATAACCGAGGAAATGAAAGCGGAAGCTTCCTCGGGTCTTGTTCCGGCCCCCCCCCCACGGGTGACCCCAAAGGGGAATCCCGTCTCACGTAAAGGCCTTGACCACCCACTCCTCTTTTTTTTTTCCCCAAAAGATCTGACAATGATTTTTTATTAACACGGTGCTTTATATCATATTAGGGAAAAGATCTCGTCATGGAGAAAGCTAGAAATTCATGAGAACAGCAGCGAATAAAACAAAAACATGAAACTCCATTAAACATAAAAACGAAAACTAGCTCCATGGCACAGACTTTGGCAGCACACTCAAGGTCCTGGAGGTGATCCCCAACACCGAACGAAACAAAAACAAACACACGGGAAACAAGTAGTTAAAGGTGCCCTAACCATCTCGGATCTGAAAGAAAATGTTGCTCATCAGTGTATTTTTCATAGAAATGAACCTATTTTCCTGCTATGGGAAATATATTCAAGCAGGGCCCTTGTAATTGGAAAGATTTTATTGATATATGCTGTTTCTTAATATATAAAGTTATTGAAAGGCTGCCATTCTATGACTTTTCAGACACCTATGTGATCACAATCCCAGCAGAACACTTCCATCACTCCTTAAAAGTTCTTGCGTTGCGTTCCACCCTTCCTCCTGCTACAGCCAGAGCAACATTGTAGTACCTTTGTGTCTTGGAGAATTTCAGGCAGGTAGGATGTGATACAATGTATTCCTTTTGTATTTCCTTTTCTTTTTCCGCTTTTGGCTCTTGCAATTCATCCAAGTTGTGTTACCGGATTTTTTTTTTCTTTTGTTAGCGAATAGAATTTCCTATTATGCATGTACCTCAAGTCGCTTATTCGTTCTGTTAGTGTGGCTTAACTTGTGTTTTTGTTACGAATGAAAATGATCATATTTTCATGTGTTTAAGGACTGTTTTCATGTTACGTCATGTGGTGTGTGTGGGGGGGTTTCTGGGGATCAACCAAAGAAAGACTCTTGCATGCTAAGCAAGTGCTCTATTTCTGAGCTGTATATCCAGCCATTAATAACATACTTTGAAGGAAAGTTGGAGTTTATTAAGAAACAGTTTTTAGCCACGTGTGGTGGCACACACCTTTAGTAATCCAGCTAGAACTCTGTGAAAGAAAGAAAAAGAAAGAAAGAAAGAAAGAAAGAAAGAAGGAAAGAAAGAAGGAAAGAAAGAAGGGAGGGAGGGAGAGAAGGAAGGAAGGACAGAAGAAAGAAAGAAAGAAAGAAAGAAAGAAAGAAAGAAAGAAAGTTTAAACATAGACATAAGCACAAACCCATAAACACAGAGAGACAGAGGAGACGGCGGCTAGGAAAGGGACGATCCACATCCATGACATGGGTACGGGTTTCTCAAGAGAACTTAGTGGGGGTTTTGTGTTGTCATTGTTTGCTTGGTTTTAATAATGATGAAAATCAAACCCTTGTTTGTGTGCATGCCAAATAGGCACCCTGCCGCTGAGCTACACACTCGGACTTGCACACACACACACACACACACACACACACACCCCATTCCATGCTACAAAGTATGATCCTGTCTCAAAACGAACAAATTAAAATAAATGCTACGTGGCTTTCTTTACATTGTCTGTCCATTCTCTGTATTGGCTTTTGCTCTCCCATTTCAAGTTTCAAGAGTTTCTTCTATATTCGAGGTGTTGACACTTTACTGCAATATCGTTTATGTTTTTTTTCTCTCAGCTTGTGCATTAGAGTTCTCTAGAGTAACAACTTATAGAATGAATGCCCCCCCCGTGTGTGTGTGTGTGTGTGTGTGTGTGTGTGTATGTGTGTGTGACAACAATGGCTGGCTGTAAACAGAAAGTCTAAGAATCCAGTAGTTGCTCAGTCCACAAAGAAGTGGGTTCCTAATGCCAGTGAAGGAGTGAACTTGCTAGGGAAGGCGAGAGCAAGCAGGCAGAGAGCTCGCTAGCCTCCTTCTATGTCCTTACTCTGGCTGTGGCCCAGATTAGAGGTGAATCTTCCCGCCTCAAAAGATCTAGATTAAAAGTGAGTCTTTGTATTGAAAATGGTTTAACTTTTAAAAAAATCACACAAGTATGCCCAGTAATTTGGGTTTTAGTTAATTCCAGATGTAGTCAAGTTGACAACCAACGACAGCCACGGCACAACTTGCCGTTCATCTGTCGTCTACATTTATCATAGTAGTCACACACACACACACACACACACACACACACACACACACACAATGGGATATGTATCATATATGTCAACACATGTATATACATATCTGCAATTATGTCTGTATATACTTCAAACAAACATGAATTAATAGTGATATTCTAGTACCACATGCTTGATTTATTATAGACTTTCCTTCCTCTTTATCTTGTACTCCAACAGTAAGAACCTCCCTCCAACTTTCACCCTCCATTTATTTAACTGTTCACTGCTACTATATATAGCAATAAAACTGTTAGGGCTAAGCCGGCGGCGGTGGTGGCACACACCTTTAATCCCAGCACTTGGGAGGCAGAGGCAGGTGGATTTCTGAATTTGAGTCCAGCCTGGTCTACAGAGTTGAGTTCCAGGACAGCCAGGGCTATACAGAGAAACCCTGTCTCGAGAAAAAAAAAATCCAAAAAACCAAAACCAAAACCAAACCAAACCAAACCAAAACAAACCAAAACAAAACAAAACAAAAAAAACCTCTTAGGGCTCAAGAGATGGCTCATTGGGTGAGGCACCGGCTGCTCTTCCAGAAGACCTGGGTTCATTTCTCAGCAACCACATGGAAGCTCATAGCTACCTATAACTCCAGCTCCAGGGGATCCAGTGCCTTCTTCTGGCCTCTCTGTACACCTACACATCTACCCAATACACACACACACACACACACACACACACAATTAAAAATAAATAATACTAAAAACAATCTATTCGAGCACTTCTGTGTCCTGGGAAAGAGTGGAGCTTAATAGTCAAGTGCTTTCACACAGTTGCCTTTGGCTTTGATCTTGAAGTTTCCACATCAGTTTCTTCTTTTGTTGTTGATTTGTTTTGTTTTGTTTGTATGTTTTGTCCAAGCCCTGGCTGTCCTGGAACTCATTACATAAGTGAGGCTGGACTAAAACTCCCAGAGACTGTACTGCTTCTGCCTCCCACTAGTGCTGGATCAAGGGCGTGCACCATCGCACCGGCTTCCACATCATTCTAAATGACTTGAACCAGCAGGTCGTCTTTCCACTTGCTGAGCTTTTTATTATACATTGTCTAGTAGTTATATTAGACTCACTTCAAGTCCAGATCTTTAGGGTCTGAAGATAAACTTTACTTTAAAAGATTTATTTAGTTAGTTCATGTATATGAGTACACTGCAGCTGTCTTCAGACACACAGGAAGAGGGCATCAGATCCCATTACAGATGGTTGTGAGCCACCATGTGGTTGCCGGGATTTGAACTCAGGACCTCTGGAAGAGCAGCCAGTGCTCCTAACCGCTGAGCCATCTCTCCAGCCCCCAAAGATAAACCTTTAATACGTCCTTGTTGAAGTGAGAAAATCCACCTCTAATCTGGGCTGTGCCTTCTGCTGGAAGCCTATATAAAAGGACATAGAAACAGGAAGCTTTTCTTCTTTGCCTGCTGCTCTAGCCCTTGCTAGCAAGTCCATTCCTTCACTGGCATTAGACCCTACTTTGCCAGAGCCTGCCCGGCTGGAAAGGGTTGAAATGGAACAAAAGTTGGATGTAGGTCAAAAGATTAATGATCTCCGGCCTTTTCATTCTCCAACTGTTCTGTGCTTCATTAAGCACTGGAAAACCTAACTCTTATTCACTTTACAAACTTACTATATAATTCTTTGGCAGTTAACATATGCTGCATAGCAGAGGGAACTCAGGAGATGTATGGCCAGTGCTGCTTTCTCTGGCCAGGGAGCTGGATAACTCTTTTTGAACCAGAGAGAAAAAGGAAAGGAAAGATGTCACTCACACAGACACATACACACCAGACCGGGTGAAGTGGAAAATGACTGTATCCTAAATACAAAAGGTTCCCCAGGTAAGAAGGAACTGCCTCATAGATACAAGGGGAGTTAACAGAAAGATTTCATTAACAAGGTCAAATCACTGTTTCATTCTGAAAACTCTTAAAATCAAAACGACAGTTTTACATGCTGGGATTACAGGCGTGCGCCACCACCACCCCGCGTACATGACCTTGTCTTACCGTAGTGCACACACGTGGCTTCATCCTTGGACCTAAATACTTTTCTTTGAACACAAATTTGTCCCAAGCCTATTTCTCTTTTTAATGTAACTATAAAAGCTCATTATTTTTCTTTTTTGTAAAGATTTAATTTGTTGGGCTAGAGAGATGGCTCAGTGGGTAAGAGCACTGACTGCTCTTTCGAAGGTCCCGAGTTCAAACCAGCAACCACGTGGTGGCTCACAACCATCTGTAATGAGATCTGACGCCCTCTTCTGGTGTGTCTGAAGACAGCTACAATGTACTCACATATGATAAATAAATCTTTTAAAAAAGAGAGACTTAGGGCTGGAGAGATGGCTCAGCAGTTAAGAGCACTGACTGTTCTTCCGGAGGTCCTGAGTTCAATTCCCAGCAACCACATGGTGACTCACAACCATCTGTAATGAGATCTGATGCCCTCTTCTGGTGTGTCAGAAGACAGCTACAGTGTACTTATATATAATAAATAAATAAATCTTTAAAAAAGAGATTTAATTTGTTTATTATATATATAATAAATAAATCTTTAAAAAGAGATTTAATTTGTTTTATATATATAAATATATATAATATTATATATATATATATATATATATATATATATATGATGAGTACACTGCAGCTGTCTTCAGACACTCCAGAAGAGAGCGTCAGATCCCATTACAGATGGTTGTGAGCCACCATGTGGTTGCTGGGATTTGAACTCAGGGCCTTTGGAAGAGCAGTCAGTGCCCTTAACTGCTGAGCCATCTCTCCAGTCCGAGTTAATGATTTTAAAAGTTTATTGGCTTCAAGAAGCAATCCTGAGATGAACTTCCTTTGGGACCTTGCCGTTGAACTCACCCATCGCAGACCATGCAAAAACAAAACAAAACAACAAAAACAAAACCCGCTGGGCTACCACCTCCAGGAAGGCTGCCTGTTAGTCTTAGCCTTTCCTGGATGCCTCCTGACACTACTTTTTTGGGATTCCATGAAATACTGAAAATCAGCTGAGACATCCAGCCTTGTGTGTGTGTGTGTGTGTGTGTGTGTGTGTGTGTGTGTATTCTATAAGTTCTGTTACTCTAGAGAACTCTGGCCAATACAAATTTTGGTACCAAAAATGACTCTAAAGCATCAGCAGTACAAGGATAAATATGATACGTATCTGGAATAGGTTTTCCAATTTACTAACACCTTTAGCTACCCAAGCCTCTCCAGTCACTCCCTCTTCTGAGACAGATGCATTTGCTTATCCTGATTCACCAGCTGTGAGAGGCAACAGATTTGGTGACTTTGTATAGAAAATTTTTGACAATTTGTGGAAAAATAAAGAAAATAATGCTGGCCAGTTGCTCCCAGCATCTCCGGATAAATTGCAAAGGCTAGGACTGAGCTCCGTGAGGAAATTGAGCATCTTCTAGCATTGCAGAATATGGTGAAGGACAGCAGTGAACTCGGTGACAGAACTGACCAGCTCCACATGGGCACAGTCTAGAGTTTTCTAAATATGCCCTGGAAGAGACTCTTCTCTCCAGTAGCCACGGAGCTTAAGCTGTGGAAAATCAAACTGAAGCCATCATTATAAAGTTGGCTGGCCGGCTGGTGGCGGCGGGCGCATGCCTGTAATCCCAGCACTTGGGAGGCAGAGGCAGGTGGATTTCTGAGTTCGAGGCCAGCCTGGTCTACAGAGTGAGTTCCAGGACAGCCAGGACTACACAGAGAAACCCTGTCTTGAAAAAACCAAATCTAAAATACCAAAAAAAAAAAAAAAAAAAAAAAGGTTGCCTGAATTGCAGTGAAAATTCAAGTCCCAGCCTTAGAGGGTGTCAGCAGTTAGAGCAAGGACATTAATTGGTTAAAAAAAAAATGGTATCAAAAAAAAAAAAAAAAGCCAGGTGTGGTGGCGCACGCCTGTAGTCCCAGCACTTGGGAGGCAGAGGCAGGCGGATTTCTGAGTTCGAGGCCAGCCTGGTCTACAGAGTGAGTTCCAGGACAGCCAGGACTACACAGAGAAACCCTGTCTCAAAAAACCAAAAAAAAAAAAAAAATGGTATCCAGGCTAGTTTTGTGTTAATTTGCCATAAGCTAAAGAAAGTCATCTGAGAGGATGGAACCTCAATTAAGAAAATGCTTCCATAAGATCAGGTTGTAGGTACTGCTGGAAGGAATTTTCTTAATTAGTGATCACAGGGGGAGGGGCCCAGCCCATGGTGGGTGGTGCCATCCCTGGGCTGGTAGTCTTGGGTTCTATAAGAAAGCAGGCTGAGCAAGCCAGGGGAAGCAAGCCAGTAAGGAACATCCCTCCATGGCCTCTGCATCAGCTCCTGCCTCCAGGCTCCTGCCCTGCTTGAGTTCCAGTCCTGACTTCCTTTAATGATGGACAAAGTATCAGTCAAATAAAGCTAATAAATAAACACTTTCCTCCCGAATTGTCTCTGTTCACAAGCTTCATCACAGCAATAGAAACTTGAAGATAAATGAGATGCGGGAACTTGGGATAGGGATGTGTGGTTGGACAGTATTGACGCTGAGAACTTTGAATCCTCGGATTCTGAAGGGTTTTTCTCGCCGGATGAAGTAATCTCTCCATCTGCAGCAGCAGATGGACTTACATCCCACACCAGGAAATACTGCCCTTTCACCTCTGACTGAGGCAATTAATCCTTCATTGTCTGCTAGACCAGCAGTGACTTTCTCTGAAGCAGATGTCAGGCAAGATAATACTGCTGTCCCTCAGGGCACACCAACAGTTGCCTCTAGACTTATAACCAGACTAAAGGTTCAACAGTCTCCTAGAGGGGAAGTGGAAAGTGTAGTCCATGAGGAGGTGTGCTACACTTCACTACACTACACCACACTAAAGGGCTTCATGAGTTTGCTGATTCATTTAAGCAGAAGTCTGGGGAATATGTGTGAGGATAGATTTATTCGTCTGTTTGGTTTTTGTTTGTTTATCAAGACAGGGTTGCTCTGTGTAGCCCTGGCTGTCTTGGAACTCACTCTGTAGACCAGGCTGGCCTCAAACTTAGAGATCTGATTGCTTCTGTCTCTCAAATGTTGGGATCAAAGGCACATGCTATCACCACCCAGCACGGGAACGGATTTTAAAGGGTGTGGGGATAATGATGAAAGTAACATAAAACTAGGTTAGGCTCTGAGTTTATTGATATGGGCCCACTGAGTGAGATTCTAGTTTTAATATGAAAACTCACAGAGTTAAAAAGTGTTAAAAGTTTGTATAAGGGGCTAGAAAGATGGCTCAGCAGTTAAGAACACTGACTGCAGGCTGGTGAGATGGCTCAGAGGTTAGGAGCACTGACTGCTCTTCCAAAGGTCCTGAGTTCAAATCCCAGCAACCACATGGTGGCTCACAACCATCTGTGATGGGATCTGATGCCCTCTTTGGGTGTCTAAAGACAGCTACAGTGTACTTACATATAATAATAAATAAATCTTTAAAAAAAAAAAAGAACACTGACTGCTCTTCCAGAGGTCCTGAGTTCAATTCCCAGCAACCACATGGTGGCTCACAACCATCTGTAATGGGATCCGATGCCCTCTTCAGGTGTGTCTGAAGTCAGAGACAGTGTACTCACATAAAATAAATAAATAAAGAAAGAAAGAAAGAAAGAAAGAAAGAAAGAAAGAAATCTTTTAAAAAAGGTTTGTTTGTTTTAATCCCAGCACTTGGGAGGTAGAGGCAGGCAGATTTCTGAGTTCAAGTCCGGCCTGGTCTACAGAGTGAGTTCCAGGACAGCCAAGGCCACACAGAGAAACCCTGTCTCGAAAAAACCAAAAAAAAAAACCAAAACAAAACAAAAAAAAAAACCAAAAACCAAAAAACAAAAAACCAAAAAAAGGTTTGTATGACTAGTTGGCTGAAGTAGTTGTCAAAAGCTGGTCTAGTGAGCCAGGTAGTGGTGGTGCAGGCCTTTAATCCTAGCCCTTGAAGGCAGAGGCAGGCAAACCTCTGTAAGTTTGAGGCCATGAGGCCACCCTGGTATAGAGGAAGTTCCAGGACAGCCAGAGCTACACAAATTAACCATGTCTCAAAAACCAAAACAATAACCAGAAGATAACCTACTGAGAAGGACTTGGATATGCCTGATATTGCTGGGTTTAGTGTTGAATGGAATTTAAGACTTGGTGAGGGGCTGGAGAGATGGCTCAGTGGTTAAGAGCACTGACTTGCTCTTCCAGAGGTTCCGGGTTCAATTTCCAGCAACCACATGGTGGCTCACAACCATCTATAGTGGGATCCAGTGCCCTCTTCTGTGTGTCTGAAGACAGCTACAGTGTACTCATATAAATAAAATAAATACAGATAAAAAAAGGGGGGGCTTGGTGACATTGCATTGCTAGAGCGGGTACTCTGTGTAAAACCTAGTTCTCCTACAATGGGAAAGCCCAGATGATGTGCCCTTCACTAATCCTATATGACACAAAATGGTGAGATAGTCTCAGCACATTTGAAGACACATGCCCTTTCCTTGTGTCAGATTTTGGCGTTGGAGACGATGCTGCTGACGTTAGAGAATTAAATGTAATGGGTTTAATTTGGCCTTGAAATAGTAGGAGCCAGGTGGCAGCACTGAATTTCCAAAGGCAAGGTGATCTTAGTCATCATTATGGGCGAAACAGTTCATGGTGGCCTCACCTGTAATGGTCACCACAGGCAAAGTGAAATTTATGGTGGCATGACTCATATGGACCTTTGGTACTGGCTAATCCATTATGCTACTAAATAGATTAGAAGCCGATTGCATTTTTTGTTTGACTTGTGTAAGTAGAGAGATTCTCAAACAAATGAAATTGAATAATGGCAAAAGGGAATCTTGGCCTGTGAACCAATTCCCAGGCGCAAGCCAGTTCACAGGCGCAGAACGCCTTGAATTAAGGGATAGCCAAGTCCCCCAGAAGAAGGACCTTAATAAAATACCAAAGAGTTTTGCTGTTAGCCTTTCTGCCGTCCTTCCCCAGAGGGACCTACAGCCCTTTACAGGGGTGATTACACACTCGGGGAAAGGATACAATCAGACTTTTTTTGGCTTCTGGAGGTCAGGTGAATAATGAAATTTTGGCTGAAGGCTGATTCACAGCAGGTCCAGTGGGTTCTTGAACTTGTCCTGTGGGTATTTCCCTCGTTCAGGAATGTCTAATTGGGATAGGTATACCTAGGAACTGGCAGAATCCTCACATGGGTTCCCTGACCTGTTCTGGAAGGGATATTATGGGTGGAAAGGCTAAATGGAAACCTTTAGAATTACCTCTGCCAGGAAAAATAGTGAATCAAAGATAATATTGTTTCCCTGGAGGACTTTCAAGCACTTTTTTTTTTGTTTTTTCTGAGACAGGGTTTCTCTGTGTAGCCCTGACTGCCCTGGAACTCACTCTGTAGACCAGGCTGGCCTCGACTCATAAATCCGCCTGCTTCTGCCTCCCAAGTGCTGGGATTACAGGCGTGCGCCACCACTGCCGCCTGGCCTTGTAGCACGTCTTTTGGGAAAAGACACTTGGAAGAAAGTATGTGCTGTGTGCCGGCTTCATCTGAACTGTGGGACAGTGACTTTCCCCCTTCCCTAAGATAGGTACAGAGAACAAGGGAGCCTATGAATGGAATTCTCAGATCAAACCAGTAGGCTGTCTCCTTTTTAAAAAAAAAAAAAATGTCTGGCCGGGCGTGGTGGCGCACGCCTGTAATCCCAGCACTGTGGTAGGCAGAGGCAGGTGGATTTCTGAGTTCGAAGCCAGCCTGGTCTACAGAGTGAGTTCCAGGACAGCCAGGACTACACAGAGAAACCCTGTCTCGGAAAAACAAAACAAAACAACAACAAAAAAAAGTCTGAGTACTATATCTGATGCACACCTGTATGACAGAACAAGGCATCAGCTCACATTATAGGTAGTTGTGAGCCACCATGTGGTTGCTGGGATTTGAACTCAGGACCTCTGGAAGAGCAGTCAGTGCTCTTAACTGCTGATTCATCTCTCCAGCCCCTATCTGTTTCCTTTTTCTGATCCTATGCTATATCTATCCTTTCATTATAAAGACTCGTGGCTACTACCAAAACTGAGGGTGCTCCTGGAGCTCCTCAAGAAAAGTACAGACATAAAATCATGGAGAAAGAGGAGGGATAGGGCAGGGGGAGATGGTAAAACATTAATGTTGTTTTGCAACTTTTTTTTTTTTTTTTTTGGTTTTTTGAGACAGGGTTTCTCTGTGTAGCTCTGGCTGTCCTGGAACACACTCTGTAGACCAGGCTGGCCTCGAGCTCAGAAAACCACCTGCCTCTGCCTCCCAAGTGCTGGGATTAAAGGCATGCGCCACCACTGCCCGGCATTTTGTGACTAGTGTGTGTACCCAGAGAGGGAGACACACACACAAGAATTTTGCATCTATGGTTCAGGAAGGAAAATTAGCTTTCTTGTAATGGCTTTCTCTGTGCTTGGGATAGACTGATGCTAGTCTCTTAGAATGAGTCAGGAACTATCCTCATGTCTTTAGTTCTCTGGAAGAGTTTATATAGAATTGGTCTTATGTTCCCTTAAGGTAGAATTCTCTGTCTCCTCCCTACTTCTTCCTACTGACATTTTGTGTCTTTTAAAGAATTTGCTATCCGAACTTTTGGCATACTAGAAAGTCCCAGACTCCAGGGAAGCAAGAGGCTCCCCGGACCCACTGGTTTTAACTTTACCTGAAATACCCAACGAAGGGGAGATCCAATGTGTAGAGAATACCTCCAGTAGACAGGCATGGCCCCCAAGCTGAGGGGTGGAGCCACCCACACATCTCAAAATCTTTAGCCCAGAAATGTTCCTGTCCAAAGGAAAGACAGGGACAAAAAATGAAAGACTGAAAGGAAGGGGCAGCCAGAGACTGGCCCACCTAGGGATCCATCCCATTTGCAGACACTATTGTGGATGTCTGGATGTGCTTGTTGACAGGAACCTGGTATGGCTGTTACCTGAGAGGCTCCGTGAGAGACTGACAAATACAGATGTGGATACTCACAGCCAACCACTGGACTGAGCCTGGGGACCCCTGTGGAAGAGCTAGAGGAAGGACTGAAGGAGCTGAAGGAGACTGCGACCCCATAGGAAGAATGATATCAGCTAACTGGACCACCCAGTGCTCCCAGGGACTAAATCACCAACCATAGAGTACTCAGGGAGGGACCCATGCCTCCAGATACATATGTAGCATAGTCTTATCTCACATCAATGGGAGGGTCCTGTGGCCACTTGATACCCCGGTGTAGGGGGATGCTAGAGGGATGAGGTGGGAGTGGGTGAGTGGGTAGAAGAAACAAAAAGAACTTTTGGCATGAAGCTGTTCAAAACCGTTGTCCTCCCTTTTATCAGCTAGCATATATTAATTGCACATAATAATGGGTTTCATTAAGGTATTTGCATACATGTCTGTATTTTAATCACATTCACCTCCAGATCCTCTCCTGTTCCACTCCTCCTCCCACACTCCTTCTCCTCAAGCAGTCCCTTTTTCAAGTATTGTGTGTGTGTGTGTGTGTGTGTGACCCAGTGAATTAGCATGGGGGAGGGGTTATCTACAGAAGCATGAGCCCCTTATCAGTGGCCACCACTGAAGAAAATGTCCCTTTCTCCTTCCAACAATCATTAACTGCCAAAAGCCCCTCATAGATGGGGAGAGGTTTCTACTCACGAGCCTCTCCTCACTAGCAACAGTGAACTGCCTCTCGATCCTTAGGGTTTTACTCTGAAGCCCTGGTTGACCTCACGGTTCCGGAAATCTTTCAGTCTGGCTTCCTGAGTGTCTCCAAATGTGAGCTGCCAAACCTAGCTTCTTTTATTATTTTAAAACTGTGTGTGTGTGTGTGTGTGTGTGTGTGTGTGTGTGTTAGCTGGGAGGTGGTGGCACATGTCTTTCATCTCAGCACTCAGGAGACAGATCTCTGAGTTCGAGGCCAGCCTGGTCTACAGAGTGAGTTAGTTCCAGGACAGCCAGGGCTACACAGAGAAACCCTGTCTTGAAAAAAACCCAAAAAACAAACAAACAAACAAACAAGCCCAACCCTGTGTACAGGACTGGAGAATTCTGGAGGCTTGACTCAGCTATGAAGAACAGTTGCTGCTCTTGAACAGGACTCAGGCTTTCTTCCTAGCACCCTTATGGCAGCTTGCACCTGTCTGCAACTCCAGTCCCAGGGGATCTGATTCCTGATCCTCTGTCCTCACAGAGCGCCAGGCATGCATATGGCGCATATACATACATGCAGGCAAATGTGTCATACACTGAAAAGAATAAAGAAATAGCTGGATGTGGCAGCATATGTCTTTAATCCCAACACTTGGGAGGCAGAGGCAGGCAGATCTGTGAGTTCGAGGCCAGAGGAGTTCCAGGACAGCCAGGGCTACATAGTGAAAGACCCTGTCTGAAAAAAAATTATTGTGTATGTATAACAACATTGGCATTTTTATCTTTTTTTTTTTTTTTTTTTTGAGACAGGGTTTCTCTCCAGGGCTGGAGAGATGGCTTAGCTGTTAAGAACACTGACTGCTCTTCCAGAAGACCTGGGTTTGATTCCTAGCACCCATGGCAGCTCACAACTGCCTGTAAATCCAAGATCTGATATATATAATTCTGAATTTTCTAACCTCTGGTAACCTCTGCTCTTTCTCTGTAAACTGCATGGTCTTGCTACCACATATACAGTATATGTCCCGTGTCTGGGTCATATCACTTGGCATAATTGTGTTTTGGTTGTGAGCTATAGCCTTTAACGGCAGAGCCATCCCTTGAGCCTGAGGCCTCATATCTTGAAATATATTCTTCTACGTGTTTGTTGATTGGGTCAAACACGTAGAAGTCTTTCTGTGTAATCCAGGAGTGGGGCCTGCAACTGCCTGCTGGCCTCAAACTCAAGAGGTTCACTGGCCTGTGCCTCCCAGGCAGTGGGGTGACAGAGGTGTACCAGCATGCCTTTCTTCTCTAGCTTTATAATGACCTCTATTTCCTTCATGTTTGAAGTGCACGAATGTTTTGTATGTCAGTGCACCGTGTGCATGCAGTGCCTAAGATGGCCAGGAGAGGGCACCAGATCCCCGGGACTGGGGTTTCAGAGCCACACTGCGCAGGGCCTGGGGATGGAGGAAACCCGGGTTCTTTGGTAGGGTCTCCAGCATCCTTATTTTGACACCATCGTTTTTTTTTTTTTTTTTTTTTTTTTTTTTTTGGTTTTTCGAGACAGGGTTTCTCTGTGTAGTTCCTGGAACTCACTCTGTAGACCAGGCTGGCCTTGAACTCAGAAATCCACCTGCCTCTGCCTCCCAAGTGCTGGGATTACAGGCGTGCGCCACCACGCCTGGCGACACCATCGTTCTTGAGACAAGGTCTCATGTAGCTCAGACTGGCTTCAAGTTTACGATGTAGTACGGGTTGGTCCCAAGCTTCTGAGCCCTCTTTCCTTCCCCTTCCAAGCGCTGAGATTACCGTGATTTTGTTTCCCCAGCTGGCTGCTTTCCGTTGGTATTGGGTGTGGGTTACATGAGCACACTCGTCATGACCCACATGTACACCATGGCTGTCAGAAGACACCGCTGTGGAATTGGGTCTCTACTTCCTCCTTTAAAGTATAGAGCTCCAGATGGCCAGGTTTGTAGCAAGCGCTTTTACCATTGTTCTGAGCCATTTTCGCCCTCCCACTGTGGTTTTGAGACAAAATCTCAACTCACACAGCCTAGCCTTGAACATATCAAGACCTTCCTCCCGCTTCAGCCTTGTGAGTGCTTGGGCACGTTCCAGCATGCCTCGTGTGGGACAGCATGCCTCATGTGGGACAGCATGCCTTGGTGTGGGACATCCCTTACGATCCCTGCTTCAGCCTCCTAAACACTGGGTTTCTTCTCACGTGGAGAAGATGCAGCAATCAGGACTGGTCGCTCACGGGGACCAGGCTGGTGGTGGTGGTGATGTTAAGGACGAAGTCTGATGCTTGTCCTGCTGATCAGTATGTTGAAGAATCATCAGGAAAATATTTCTGAAGTGATGAGCCAGGTGTATAATTCCACTCCTCAAGAGGCAGAGGAACCAGAGTTCTAAGCCAGTTTGGACTACCTGAGACTTTGTCTTAAAAAATAATAATAAAGAGGCTACATACATGTACTTACCTTCATTTACATGCCCCCAAATGCCAAACTAATGTGCTTCCCTCTTTTTTGTTGTTGTTGTTCAGATGGGTCTGTATAACCTAAGCTGCCTTCAACGTGCAAACTGTCAACCTCAACCTCCCCCGTGTTATTCCAGACAGAGTGGCGATGCCTGCTCCCACCTGCACTGGTTGTTTTTTTTTTTTTTCTTTGTTGTGTCCATGAGCTTGAATACCTTTTGTTGGTGCTGGAGAGATGGCTCAGTGGTTAAGAGCACACTGACTGTTCTTCCAGAAGTCCTGAGTTCTGGAGGTCCCGAGCTCAAATCCCAGCAACCACATGGTGGCTCACAACCATCTGTAATGAGATCTGACGCCCTCTTCTGGTGTGTCTGAAGACAGCTACAGTGTACTTACATATAATATATAAATCTTAAAAAAAAAAAAACACCCTTTGTCGAATACCTAACATAATTTATCATGGAGCCTGCAAGGCCGGGCCATGGCCGAGTGTTAGAGGGCTAGTTGGGACTCCGACTCCAGGCCTGTAAGGAAGAGCTTCTATCTCCGCACAGTGTGGTGTGCTTACAGGCTGGCTGCCTATCTACAGAAGGCACTGCTTCTCCGGATGAATAGGAAGAACCAGGCACAGAGCAATACCCCCAGGGAAATCACCATGGGAGAGCTGAGCAGCTCAGCCATCCGTGCAGGCCCTTAGGAAGGCTCCTTGCTTTTGCTTTCGGGCGGTTTCCCCCTGGGCTCTCGTTCGATCTAAAAATTCTCTATTTGGCCCTCTGAAATCTGTTCTATTTTTTTCTAGAATTGTGGTTACTCCTGGCCCACGGGGGCAATGTTCATTGTACCATTAAAAACAAGAACGGGAGACTCAATGCCAAAGTTAAAAGCGCATCAAACACGCCTAGCATTTATTTTAGTTAAACCTACAGACCCCTCAGTAAACCCTCCTTGGGGCCTGGCCCCAGCAATTTAAAGCTGAAGACCTTGGGTATAGGTGGCAGGGATGGGGCTAGGTGGGGACTGGCTCTGAAACACGGGTAGTCCCCCAAATGGAGAACTGTGGTGTGGATAGGACAGAGGTCAGGGTTGACCTGGCTTCTGAGTGGGTGGGTTCAATAAAAAAAATTCACCAACAAACAAGTAAGGGCTACATTATACCTTTGTCACCATTCCTCCAGGCACCTGCCTTTTAGAGGAGTCCTCTGTTTCCCTGGACTGGTAAGCAGACTAGACACGCCCTTTCTTTACTATTTTCTACAAGTTGAAGGGAAGTATTGGGGTGCCTAGACTGGGTCCACACTAATCCCTACCATCTCCCCAAACTGCCCCTCAAGGCTGAAAAGGCAAGATGGTCCCTAGGGTGAGGATCTATCTAAGTCTCACTTGATCTAGGTCTAGAATGTCAATCCACAAGATTTTGAAATCGGTTCCCTTCCCCAAGAATAAGGTCAGCACAGAGCCCTCACACGTCAGGTCCCAGGTTGGTCTCAGGTGAAGGCAGGGAGCCTGGGGTCCTCCCCACTGAACGGAATGCTTGCACGGTGTGTTGCTAAGGGCCAGGGCTGGGACCTCTGCACGGGCAATGAGAACCCGGGGATTCCTCCATCCCTGTAATAACCTGTGCTGAGCTTTTCCTAGAGAAGGGATGGGCCCCAGTGGACTGGCTGGACCTGACCTTTACTTCTGTTCCTTGCCAGAACAAGTCAGGGATCATAAGGAAGGGGTAGGGGACTAACCCTCCAGGGGTGGGACACTGTTTTTGTTTTTCTTCTTCCAGTGTCAGAAAAAGCTGAACTGGCAATTCCCAGAGAAGGAATGGAGTAGCATTCCAGTCCTGAAGGAACAGGTCTCTTCCTTCAGAGACCTGTTTCTAAGGGTCCCTAGTGGCCAGAGGCATACCCTTATCCTGCCTCCTTCCATCACAAGAGGAGGCGGCGGACCAGGGCCAAGGGGTAAGGCTATGAGGCTCAAGTGATGACGGGAGCTTCCCCAGCTCTCTCCTGCCTTCTCCCTCACAAATACCTAAACAGGGCGGTTCTTCGGGAAAGGGGGCGGGGCCTCACCTGATTCCTCCTCCTCCTTGCCTATTACAGGGTTGGGGCCTGATTACAACTCCTCTTCCCCCAGATTTCCTGGACAGGACAGTCTCACAGGAAGGTAGAGGAAAAGGCAGGGTCTCATCCAGGCTTGTCGTCCTTCCCTGGGTGAGGAAGTCTGAGGGGAGGAGCGAGGCCTGATCAGGACTCCTCTTCCATGCTGAAGCTGCTGCGGCGGCTGCTGGCCTTGGAAACAGCCGGGGATACTGAAGAAAGCAGGGGGTCAGAAGCAGCCCGCAGTGGGGACAGGGCACCCCCTGACAGTCCTCCCACCATCCCCTCCTCCTCCATCAGAATGTCCTCTAGCCCTAGGTGGAAGGGGTCCCCCAGGTCCCCCAAGTGGTCGCTGGGAAAGTGCAGGTCCAGAAGGGCATCGGAAGGCGGTGCCGGAGGCTGATGTGGAGGAGCGTTCGGGGCAGGTCCCCCTGACACAGGAAACGTTGTGCTCGGCCTGCCCTCCTCCTCAATGTCCAGCTGTTCTGGCTTGAGGCTGTCAGAGACGGAACTCGTGCCTAGGGAGAGCAGTCCTGGGTTGGGAGGTACTGGCAGACCATGGATCTGGGCCTGCAGTTCCAGCTCCTGAAAAAAACAAAAGTAAGATGGGGTTCAAAGCCCACACAGGTAGAAGAGCGGCTTCATTGAAAGGGCAGGCTACTAGGTTCCAATGCAGCCTCTGGCCCTCACCACTGGCCAAAGTTCATGCTTAGTCTCTGAGCCGCAGAGCCCCACTCTGTAGAATGGTACCATCATGGCGGGTTCTCTCATATGGCTGTTTCTGGCAATTAAATGAGTTAATGGGCATACAGCTCTTATTTCAGCACGAGTCAATGTATGTGCCACGCACACGAGACTGCTGTTTATTTGGAGAATCTCTCTTTCCTTCCCCCCTCCTCTTAGACAGGGTTTCTCTGGGTATCCCTGTCTGGCCTTGAACTCAAGAGATCTGCCTTCCTCTGCCTCCCTGGAATTAAAGGCATGTGCTACCATGTATGCCCAGGTGAGAAATCTTTTTTTAAATATTTACATCTGTGTGTATTGGTGGTTTGCTTGCACATGTACATCATGTGTGCAGTGCCTGTGGAGGCCAGAAGAGGGCGTCGGATCCCCTGGAACTGGTGTCACAGAGTGTGGTGAGCAGCCCAGCGGGTGCCTTTAAAAAAAAAGGCGTTCTGGAAGAGCACCCAGTGAGCCATTAAACCGTCTGTTCTACTTTTAAAAGGCAGCGTCTGGCCCTGGCCCTTGAACTCACAGATCCACCAGGCTCTGCCTCCTGAAGGGGAACAATTAAAGGTGGAGTAGAGACCCACCACGCCAGGTGTCCTAACTCTTGTTAATGGTATGCTAATCATCGCATCACCACTTGAATTGGGCTGCCTAGAGGGAAAACCCAGTCAGCTCTTTGCCTGCCTCGACCTGCAGAGGCGCCAGCGACCCTCCCAATTTGCTCCCCTCATACCTGAATTCGGAGCTGCAGGCTTCGGTTGGCTTGTTCCAGGGACCGCTGGCGGCTCTCCAGGTCTTTGGAGCGTTGCTGTTCCTTCTGGAGTTTGCGGATATAATCCACAGATGCCTTCAGGATGGTACCCTTGTTCCAGCGCATCTCCCTGTGGGAGCCAAGGGGGAGGGAAGATAAAGTGCTGCACAGGACGGCTCTGGGGGGCGGGGGGAGGGTGGGATTGCACCAAGTAGACCAGGTGGAATACCTGACCACACGTCCGAGTTGGAGGCAATCAAAGGGTTAGAGTGCTTCCAATAAACCCTATGCTTGCAGTCCTCCAGTGGTGGCCATTCAGGAAACTATTTTCCTCTCAAGCCCTGTCCTTGG
The DNA here is from genome assembly GCA_964023405.1 of Apodemus agrarius. Classification (NCBI taxonomy): domain Eukaryota; kingdom Metazoa; phylum Chordata; class Mammalia; order Rodentia; family Muridae; genus Apodemus; species Apodemus agrarius. The sequence goes on from OZ030010.1 coordinate 12,955,020, forward strand.
ATACAGCCTATACCTAGAGCATTTCCCTCCACCGTGTGGCCTCCGCCATCCGGCCCATTCCTGTTCGGTGCTGGGGATGAACGGAGGGCCTGCACGGTAGACAAGCACCGTGCTTAGCTCAAGTGTCTCCTGTTCAGCTGAGGCCTGCTCAGCCCTACTCCGCAGCCGCCTTCGCCATCCCAACATCCCCACTCATGTTCCTTCTGTGTATGGGGGTTTTGGTTTGCACTGATGCCCACGGAGGCCAGGAAAAGGGTATCAGATGCCTTGCGGCTGGAACCCAACCCAGGCCTTAACTGTGGAGCACGCTGTTCGGTTGCCCTGTGTCCTTTAGTTTTGAGGCTCTCCTCAAACTCTAGCTCCTCCTGCCTCAGACTGCTGAGTGCTGGGCTAATAGGCACACACCATCATGCCTAGTCCCCTTCTGTTGCACAACCCTCATCAGAAATAAATGTCATGGATTTTCTTCGTCTTAACTCTGTTGCCCCAATTAAAGGCATCAGATCCAAAGGACGATGGTATTTTTTTTCCTTTTGTTCCCTCTGATATCCTCAGAGCCCCGCAGAGTACCTGGTACAAAGCAAAGGCCCCAATAACTGAACCCTGAGTATGCAAAACAAGTACTAAATGAACAGAGCCCCTGTGTTTATGACCCACAGGGTGCAGATAGGACGACACAAACCAACACTGTGGATTCAAAGTCGGAGGGTCTACAGTCCTGCGGCTAAGACAGGGTTCTTTTGGGGGGGGGGGGAGATACTGGTTTTTTTTTTTTTTTTTTTGATGTAGAGTCTCACTCTGTAGTCCAGGATAACCTAGAGCTTACTACATAAATAGCCCAGGTTGGTCTTGAACTCATGGCAATCCTCCTGCCCCAGCCTCCCCAATGCTGGCAGTACAAGTATGAGCCTCAGCATCCGGCTCAGAGAACTTTTGTTTGGGCAAGACTCCATGGCAGACACACCAAGTAACAATTTTCCTGGTCCAGGGCGCTCATTCCACCTCCCACTGGCCTGGGGTCCCCAGCCCAGACTCACGGATCATTGGACTTGGGGATGAGGGTGCCCAGTTCTTTGATCCTATCGTTAATGTTGAATCGCCTGCGCCGTTCAACTTTCAAGAGAGGGGGGAGAAAAAGAAAAGAGTAGGAAAAGAGTCATCAATGGGTGAAGGAAGAGAGGGGAGGGGCGCTGGGAGGCTCCCCGTGGAAGGTGGCCCTTGAAGCACCAAGGAGCACGGCAGGGCTGTGTGGCAGGTGGGCAAGGGCGCCTGCTCTGGGGCTTACTTAGGTTGTGATTGTCTTTCTTCTGTCGCTCCTTCAAAAGGGCCTTTGCCTCGGTTTCTGGAAGAGAGTGAGGGTGGATATCAGGGCTTCCGGGCAGAGGAAGCAGAACCCTGAAGAGGCAAAGGTAGGGGCTAGTGGGAGAGGGACAGACGCTGAGACTGTTTTTAGAGATGGGGGTGGGGTGGGGTGTCTCGCTTTCTTGTCCAGGCTGGCCTTGAACCCCTGACTTAAGTCATCCTCCTTGAGTCTCCAAATTAGCTGCAACTACAAAGTTTGACAACAGAGCCAGACTTGGGAGTGATTTAAAAAAAACAAAACAAAAAAAAAAACCCCTTCTGTTTATGGATGTTTGGGCCTTCATGTGCGAATGCACACACATCACGTGCATGCCTGGCGCCCAAGGAACTCAGAAGACGGCACTGGATCCCCTGGAACTTGAGTTACAGATGGTTGTGAGCCACCGTGTGGTTGCTGGGATTTGAACTTAGGACCTCAGGAAGAGCAGCCAGTGCTCTTAACTACTGAGCCATCTCTCCAACTCTGTTGTCGTCTTTTTTCTTCTTCTAGGTCTTCTTTTGATGCTCGTTTCTCCTTTCTTCTTCTCCTCTTCTCCTTTTAAAGACACTACAGCCCATACTGTCTTCCAAGTGCCGGGACCACAATCACACACCACTGTGCTTCTGTTGACTCTTTTAAAAGATGTCTTGAGCCAGGCATGGTAGCTCATGCCTGTAATTCCAGCATTGTAAGGAGAGGCGGGAAGATTACTCCAAGTTCAATGCCAGCCTGGGCTATATAAGGAGTTCCAGAGCTGGGCATTTGTGCATAGCTCTGTAGTTTCAGCGCTCGGGAGGCCCAGGCAAGAAGGCTGCTGGGAATCTGAGGTCAGCCTAGGCTACAGAGTGAAACTGTGTCTCAAAAAAATAAATAAAAACAAGGGCTCTCTTTAAAAAAAAAAAAAGAAGAAAGAAATAAAAGGGCTCTCTTTGCTACTTTTAAAAACAAAACGGGGGTGGCACAGGCCTTCTGTTACACCCAAGATAAGAGGAAGTCAGAAAAAACAAGGTGAAAGTCGACCAAGAGCCATGAGATAAAAAAAACCCAACAAAACAAAACAAGACAAAAGCAAAAACAAAAACAAAAATGGAAAGTGGCTGCCTTTGTTTCTCTTCGCTGTGGCGCTTGGGATGGAGCTTGCTGTCCTGCCCCAGCCTCTAAGCCCCAGCCTCAACCCTTTTCTGGAAAGTTCAAATCCCTTCCCTCGAAATAGATCTAGCTCCAGCTCTGGTTGTGACAGGACAGGGCAGGGTGGAATAAAGGGCCAAGACCCTGGTACTTACCGGAGAGCTCCCGTTTGATGTTGGGCAGCTCAGCGGGACAGGAATTGCTGACAGTGATGGCTGGGGTGGCTGTCCCCTGACTGCTGTACACGTCGAGAAGATTTCCTGATACAGGCAGCTGTAGACAGCAAAGACACAGAAAGGCCTCCTCAAATTCAGGCTCCTGACACTGACATATTCAAAGCTAGCACCCTCTAAAGCAAGGTCTGGGGAACCCCAGGGCATTTCTTGTCCTTCAGGGAAGTTTCACATGGTACTTAACAGTAGAAACAGAACCAAGTGAACTTTCCCTGGTTTGTGGGAACTGGGGGAGGAGGGAGGTACCCACTCAGCCCCTCATATATCTCAGTGGCCTCTGAAACCCCAAGGCTGGTTCCGAGAAGAAATATGCTGAAAAAGTCCCAATCGTCAGGTTCTGTCGGTTCTGCTCTGATATTCCAGGCTGTTAGCCGCTTCCAGCCCGGCATTCCGAACCAGCATTCTTGGAACACTCCAACTCAATCCTTCCAGACAGACCTTGGTAAATTATCATGGCACCGTGCCATCCAAAAATCTGGCTTTCTGGAGAGTTCCAGCCTAATCCCCAGCCTTGAGTGTGATTCCCTACTTTAAAAACCATGAGCTCGTCCCGGTCATTTAGCAAGGTCTCGACTCTGGGTCTACCCACACATTCTGCTATCTCAGAATCTCTAGTCTAAGTCTTTGCCAGCTACTGCTGCTTCTCTACCAGCCTGGTTTTTGTCTCGCTCTCCTCTTATCCTAGACACTGGTCTGGTATGATGCACTCACATAGACCTAGCCCTTGTCAAACTGCCACGTACTGAAATCCCTCAGAAACTCTAGTTGTGTCCAAACCCGTGAAAAGTTATGACCAAGTGGCTCTTTGTGTGTGTGTGTGTGTGTGTGTGAGTGGCACTGAGGACAGAGCCTAGAACCTCACCCGTGCGAGGCAAGCACTCTGCTGAGCTCCACCCCCAGCTCGGAACCACTACCATTTCTATCCAAGGTTCCTTCCTCTTTGGGATGTTGGGAAAAAGCTATGAGATAACTTGCCAAAGCCAAGTGATAAAGGCAGATCTCTCGGCTCTGGAAAGTGGCAGGCATTTTTCTTTACAAGGAACTGAGCCCTCTCAGCACAATTCACTGCAAGGGACCTGGCACATTCCAGACAGGATGGGGTCCGATCGCTTTCTTATGTAACTCAAGCTTTTTTGGTTCCAATCACGACACAGTACTACCTGAATCACTTGGGTTGTTGGAATCGCTACGTGATTTCCACTTCTTGGTACTTAGCAGAGCACCGCCCAAGGGCCCGGGTAATAAATAGTATGTCTATAAACTCCCTGTATTATATACACTGAAGCCTACCAGGGCCACCTCTCCATGAAGTCTAACAGAGGCCTGAGGGCAGTGGTGGGCTAAGCCCCATTCTCAATAGAAGGCCTGTGTTTGTTTGTCTGTCTGTCTGTCTCTCTCTCTCTCTCTCTCTCTCAGTACAATGCACGGCAAGGATCCCTCACATACACACAGCCAGTGTGGTTGTGGTCTTAGCGACAGACGGACGCCATCATTTTCCGAGCACCTCCCTCCTCAGGGCCTCACCGTGCTGGGGAGCTGTAGCCCTGCAGTGCCTCCCGGAAGGTAGCTGAGCATCTCATCGTTGTAACTGGACTCCAGGCTGATGATCTCATCAATGACATCATCAATCTGGGGGAAGAAGTAAATACTGTACAGGGTTAGAGGAACTGGAAGGGGGGGCTGGGGGTGGGGTGGGGTGGGAGTAGCTTAATGGCAGAGTGCTGGCCTGGCATGGGCAAGGGCCTAGGTTCGATCCCCAACATCACAGGCATTCACACACATACACAACAGAGCAGTACTAAAACAACAGGACCAAGGGCATAAGGGGAGGTTCTCTCCAGCCTCTTACCTCCTTTTCAGAGCTGGACCCAATGGTGAGCAGTGCCATGGGGCTGTTGGGAGCGCTGCCTGTAGGGCCGGTGGCATGAGCAGTTTCAGGGGCAGGAAGTGGCTGGGCACTGGAAGGCCCTGGTGGTGGCGTGAGGGCCTGGGACGCCAGCTTGGGCCCGAGTGTGGTAGACAAGTACTGTTTCACCTGCTGCCGGCGAGCTTGCTGCAGGTGGTAACGAGTAGGGTTCTCCAGGTGGGTCTGGACCTGTGAAATGAAAGATCGTGACGAAGGAGCGAAGGCACGGGAGAGCTCAGAGAAGGAACTCGGAGCTCCAGCCTGTAACTCAACTCTTTTTAGGCTTCTGCGGACCAACAGGGCCTGGAATTTGAGAACATCTCAAAAATATTAGCCGATCTCCCCAAGACCCCCAAACTTCTTTTCCCAGAAATCCTTTAGCGCCTCCAAAGTCTACCCAGGGCTGATAACTTCTGTCAGTTTCGAGATCACCTTGTCAGAGTCCTTAGGGTTCCCTGCTACGACTCTTGACACCACCCAACAGAACCAGGAACTATAATCACAGATGCCTTCCCTAGACATCCCAATGGCCAAGATTTTCCTCACAGGTACAGAAGAAAGTCTAAGAAACCATAAATACCCGGGGCACAACGGCAGACTATTTTAACACGATCATGAACTGTCCTTAGAAGCACACGGATCCTGTCCGAAAGCCATGAGGACCCTGGGTGACCCCTTAGCTCCTATGAGTCCTTGGGCACCTGAGCTTCTGGACCTGGCCTTACCTTGAGTACCTCCCTGGGCACCTGAGCAGGCGGTGGGCGACTCAGTGTGTGGGCACCAGCAGCTACGCCGATCACAGAGATGGCTGGTGAGGCGGGCGCAGGGTTGGGGAAGGGAGCGGCCGCCGCCTGTTCCCGCCGCTCACGCCTCTCCTGCTCCTGAGCCTGGGCCCTCATAAGCTGCTGACGCAGCAAGACCCGTGATGACGACGATGACATGGCAGGGGTCCGGGAACCCCCTGCGGAAGACGTTGCAGAGAGTGTAGCTGGGGTGCTCGGTGTGGCCTGCAGTGATATTGGGAGGCTGTAGAATGGGAAATACGGGGCCACAGGTAAGCTACCAGCCTGAGGGTCATGGTGGCCTGGACTACACCCTGAAGCACAATGTGCGGGTAGGAGACAGATGTGGGCCTCAGGAGACGCTGGGATCAGACACAGTTCCATCACTCAAAGGTCACAGTCTGGCCAACTCCTCGAGGAGAAGTAAGATCGGAACCATTGGCCCTAACTGTGAAGCCTCCGTTTGAGCAAGTTCACAGAGTGACTACATTCTGGCCTCTAAGAAGAGTTTTTCTTACTAAAAACCTGAGCTCAGGTAGAACTGGAGCTGCATGGCGAGCGAAATGTGAACCCGGACGGTTGCTAAGCCTCATCCGGAGCTCCTGGGACTGGGCATCAGGCTCCAGAGGCACCCCAGACTCCATTTCCTCCCTGCCCAGGGCTCTGCTGTCAGGAGCTAGTTAGTCTAGAAAATCTCGGAGGTTTCACAACCCTCCCTTCCTGCCCCTCTTCCAGGTCCCCTCCCCTCTCTCAGAGCCCAGGCCGATGACTCAGCACATTTGGGCGTCCACCCACTAGCCCGGACGATCTAGAGTCGCTCGCTGAGGGTGGGCTTGCTAGGTGTGAGGAGGGCTGAGCAGGGGCCGAGTGGCCCCACCCACGGGAGGGCGGGAGCTTAGGAAGGCCACGCCCATCTGAGGAGTCAGGTTTGCCAGATCTGTACAGGAATTCCAGAAGGGAGATAAGGCAGGATAAGGCAGGCCAGAGACGCACACGACTTGTCCACCTGCTGTCCTCCTCCGTGCCTATAATTTCAGCACGGGGAAAATATAGGGTTCGGAGAAGGGGTTTCGGTGGGCTCGGAGGGTCCCTGGCCATAGAGTAGGGAGAAAAACTGGGAGCAGGATCAGTTAAGCCAGTCCTACCTGGAGCGGAGGGGTAGGGGTTGGCTCTTGAGCTCGTAGAAGCTGTCAGGATCAAGGATGTTTTCTAACTCGATGTCAGCAACAATCCCGGATTCCGGAAGCAAAGAATTCAGGCTGCGGGTGGGAGGGAGGAAGGAGTGGTGATCAGTGACTGCCAGGAGCTCTAAATACCCTCCCTTCCCCAGACGCCGAGGCGGGCTTCGATCCAGACGGGCACTGCCTCGACCAAGTCCCACATCCTTTCCCTCTTCCTACCCGACACTGCTCGCTACCCACAGGCCCTTAAGGATCAGAACAATAGAAAGGCCTGGACCTCAACTCCCTCGCTTTAACCATCGCAACAACCAGGGATTAAGGGGGGGTGAGGGGGGGCGACCCAAGAGGACTTTGGGAATGACAATTCACTTTGAATAAGGGTTCCGGGCTGCTTTGCATTCAGACTTCACCCAGCCCCCCACACCCCCTACTGTTTTGCCCACAGCTGAATGTGAACCCACGGCTGTATACATGCACACAAGAGCAAGCGTGCGCACCCATCGGCCCAACACTCCATTGTAACACCGACTGAATGCATCACAAAGAGACCTGGGCTCCCGGTTCCCTTTTCATCAAGTTACCACTTTGCAAATGAGTTCTTCCAGCCCCAGCCAGAGTTCATAGGCCACTGATGCCCCGCCAAATCTAAGAACGGAACTAGGAAAGGCTCTCCTCACTCCGCCAGGAGCGCAATTTCAAGAGAATCTGAGTGCACGATCTGCCTTGGAGGAGGAGAATCTTTCTTAGCTGGGAGAAACTGCCCAACCTCCTCCTCCTACTACTACTTTGTAGATAGATCAAAACACACACCCGTTTTCAGTAACAACATCCACCTGCACACAAAACAAGCCATACCTGGCATGAAGGAAGAGGTCTGGAGTCAACCGAGACTATACGGAGCCTGCACCTCAAATTATTAAAAAAAAAAAAAAAGCCCACAGGAGCTGGGACTTTCAAAGCAATATCCACCCCTCCTTTCAACTGTGCCCATTCCTGTGATGATGGAGGCTGTTATAAGCAATCCAACATAGTTCTGCTCAGTGCTCCCTGTTGGGAAATAAAGGACCCTAGTGTCCCGGCAAAACACGCGCGAGGGTGACTAGAGATCCTTGCTAGCGGTGTAGAGCTCCGTGGTCCAGTTCTTGTCTAGCAAGTGTGAAGCCCTGGGGGGGGGGGTCCACCCACCGCATCCCCAAATGATAGGCGCCCTTGAATTCAGTGAATCCACTAAGCTTGTGACTCCGCTTAGTTAAAAAAGTCTCTCCCCCTCCCCGACGATGGTCTTCCTTCCTCTCCTTGCCCACAGATGGGGCTCTAAAGCCACCCAGGAAGTTGGGAAGAGGAAGTTGGGAGAGTAGCTGAGCTCAGCACAACCCCGGGCAGAACGGAGGCAGCCCCCTCCCATACTCACACAGCACTGCACGGAAGCTGCAAACGACGGGTGCCGGGGAGGGCAGGGCTAGGGACAAGGAGGGCCCGGAGCTTCAAAGCCGGGCTGATGGAAGGTGAGAGGAGCCGAAAAGGAGAGACCAGACCGGGGACCCACCCAGACGGGAGTGGTGCAATCGGTAACTCACTCCGGCTCTAGAGACTGATTCAAGATTACACCCGGGAACTGAGAGGCCGGCTAGGAGGGCGAAATAAAAGGAAGAGGGGGTGTGTGGGTAGCGAGTGGGCAGGGCCGGCTGCAGGGCTAGGGCGAGTGGCAACAGAAACAAGACCCTCCTCTGGCTCTCCATATAAGGCTCGAGGCCTCCCCCCACACACACATCCTCCCCCCCCCACCGCGCGCCTAAAAAGTATCTTTTCAGCCTGCCTTGCCGCCTCACACGAAGCACCCACTGGATAAGACAAGACGGGTTTCCACTATCTCGGCCTTCCCGCACAGACGCTGGGCGAGCCGGCTCGCAACACTGAAACGATTGTGCCCGGCAAGTTGCTTCGCTCCATTATTCACACGCACACACTCCCCGGAATCTCGGAGACCTCCCCCTAACTCCTCTAGATCCGTGCTATTCCCAAACACAGCACCGGCTACTGGGAATCACCCGGTGCCCCAAATAACACCTCCGCCTCCCAGGAGGCTTTCCCCCCACACACACACACTGAAAGGGGAGGAAAAAAATCCCAGGATTTCCTTAAAATCAATGCCTCACCTGACAGTGTACCCTCAAATGCATCTCCCCCACCCCCCGCGACGGACTCAACAATCCCCAATTCAGCTTCTAATCAGTTTCCCAAGTTCACTACAGAAGCCCAGTTTCTGGATACTCCACAATGTGCCCCGCTAGACCTAGCAAAGCCCCCCCCCCAATGACTCTGCCCTCCTCGGCACACTCACACTACTCCTGTAAGCTATCGAAGCAGATCGGTACCAGATTTCTAAGGTGCCCACCCAAGATGGGCACTCCGACGTCCTTCAAGCCTAGGCCAAGAGTCTCCAATCCCAGTCCAGGACCCCAGTGTCCTGAGATGAGCCCCCAGGGAACCTCAGTTGTCACTCCCGGCCCCAGAGGTGGCCCCGCACCTGAGCAGCTGGGCCGAGTCAGCTGGTCTGCGCTCTTCCAACAGCAGGAACACGGCTCGAGGGCCCTCCGCGCTGGCCTCTACGCCGTCCCGAGCTGGCTCGGCTGCATGAGACATGACGCCCGGCTCCGGGCGAGCCCTGCCAGGCCGGTCGGGCCTTGGCCCGGTCCCCCTAACAAAATAAGAGTCCCCTTCCCCCGCTTGCCGCTGCCTCCTCCGTTAAGCCATGGAGCTAGCTCTGCGTGGGCGGGCGGCGTCGGGAAAATGGGATGGGCCGTGAGTCATCACCCGCCCTGAACGGACCGACACCCCCCCCCAACCTAACCCCGAACGACCGGTCGCCTCCCTCTCGTCCTCTTCCCCCTCCTCCTCGGGCTGGGGAAACTCCACAGGAAGTGATCACACTGGGTCCTGAGCAAGGCAGCCAGTTGCAGGCTGGAGATTGGAGAGCCCGCCCTAAGCCACGACTCCGAGCGGTAGGGAACACCGGCTTTGGCCCGCCCTTTGGAGAAGGGAGCCTTTAGGCCACGCCCCGGGAGGCGGAAGCAAATAGGCGAGGAGTGATTTGGTTGAGCCACGCCTTTACTTTTGCGTAGCTTCCTGAGCCACACCCCCTCCCTCAAATTATCCACACCACCCTCATACCCCCAGCCCCAATCCCCACCCCCAGCAAGCTATTGAGCTGAATCTTGGTTTTTCTGCGCCTGCGTGGAAAGCCTCCACGCCAAGCTTTTTTAGCGGAACCATGCCGGCTCTTAGCCCTGGATCATCCCAGCCAGCACTCCAACTTCTCGGTACCCATGTCTCCTCAAGTCACTCTGAGTGAGGCAATGACATTCCTTGAAGGTGGTGCTGAAACCCTGCTCTTTCGGTGCCCACAGTCCAGCCACCGAGCTGGTCTTCCAGAAAGACTTTGTTGTTATCTAAAGTATTTATTGTACTATGATCATTGTACTACGCAATAGATGGGTAATGAAGCTTTTGACAGATGGATGACTGAGTGGACGGATGGTAATTAGATCTGGTTTCCAGAGAATGACTTCTGTAACCACAATGAACTATTTGAATAATGCAGAAGACCTGCTCCACTCTGCGCCTCCACTTTCCAGCCCTGTCAAATGGGGCCATAAACTGCGTTGGCAAAGTGATGAGGATAAAAGATATATAAATAAATGAAAAAGGCAGGCCAGCTGTTTTGCATACAAGAAATTTCCCAACCTTAATCGATTTGTTCACTTATTCGCTTGATCGATCATCTAGGAGGACCCTGTGTGTGGCAGATAAATTCAGGGTGACGGACACAGACGTTCCGCTGATACCAACAGGTACACACAGCTCATAAAACCAGAGTCCACCGCTTCTCCCGGTCCCAGCATCCCGAGAGCATCCGCTGAAGCAGGAGAAAATTTAGGATAGTGGGTGTGGGAGTATGGTGGGGCAACTCTGTCCTCTCAGCAAGAGGGACGGGAAAGGCCGAGAATTTACTGGCCTTAACTACCCAGTGAGTTGCAGAATGGTTCAGATACAAGCAGTCCTGGAAGAAAAAGGAAAGGATGCTCCCAGCCAGGGCTTGCCGTTGGTGCTATTGTTAATCTCGCTTCCCAGGTGCCTCCCTTGGTTTTGTAAATATGCACATTTCTGCACAGACATAACCATCTCACAATAGGAACCCTCTACAGAAGAAAGGTTAAAGTCTTAAGTTGTTTGTGAAGGCTTTGTTTTGCTTTGTTTGAGACAGGAGCTACTTTTGTAGTCCTAGTTGGCCTGAAACTCACTCTGGCCATGTTGGCCTTGAATTCTCAGAAATATTCCTGCTTCTAATTCCACCCCACCCCACCCCCAGAAAGGATTGAAGGCCACCCACCACCAACACTACTCCAGGTTACTTTTGTTTGTTTGTTTTTCGAGACTGGGTTTCTCTGTGTAGCCCTGGCTGTCCTGGAACTCACTCTGTAGACCAGGCTGGCCTCGAACTCAGAAATCCACCTGCCTCTGCCTCCCAGAGTGCTGGGATTAAAGGCATGCGCCACCACTGCCCTACTATTTTAAGATTTTTTTTTTTTTGGTTTTTTGAGACAGGGCTTCTCTGTGTAGCCCTTGCTGTCCTGGAACCTATTTTAAGATTTTTAAAAATTCCTTTTTAAAGATTTTTTTCTTGAGAGTTTTATATAGTTTGACAATTTTTCTTTTTATATCCATTCTTTGAAACATTCTAACTGAATGTTCTACGGGTAAAATCCTTAAGGCAGGCTTAGTGGTGTATGTCTTATAATCCCAGCTCAGGAGAATAAGGCAGAAGGAACACAAGTTTGAGGTCAGCCTAGATTCCTAGCAGTACCCTGTCTCAAAAAAAAAAAAAAAAAAAAAAAAAAAAAAAAAAAACAGAAGGGCCTGGAGCGCTGCCTTGACTGGTAAGATCACTTGTTGCTCTTACGAAGGTCCTGGATTCAGTTCCCAGGACTCACATGGCGGCTCACTACAATTCATAACTCCAGTTCCAAGAGATGTGTCTTCTGGCCTCAGTGGCCATCAGGCACAAGTAGCCCACATACACAGATGCAGGCACAACTCTCTTAGACATAAAATAAAACTAATAATAAAAATTAAAGAGAACATCTCTTTTTCTTCCTTAAAAATATTAGAATACAATGTGTGTGGGGGCAGGGGTTGTTGAGCGAAGATCTCAGTACAGAGCTCTGGCTGTCCTAGACCTTGTATTTAAATTAGGCTGGCCTTGAACTCCTAGAGATCGACCTGTCCTCTGCCTCCCTACTGCTGAGACCAAAGGTGTGCACCACCATACCTCTCTAGAACAGTTTTTTGGAGAGTATGTTTAAAGCTTCCAGTAGAAAAAAGAAACCTGGGGTCTTGTGCGCAAAGGCTGCTAACAGCAGTGCCTGTGGGAATGCTCGTAGCCTGCTGCCTCTCTGGGCTGCCCTAGGGGACCTTGGAGACAATTTTTCCTGTGGATAGTCATGTTTCCACTTTCAATGGCTGCCCCCAATCTAGCCTCCAGGCAGCTATGTGGATGCCTTTGGGAAGCCCCAGGACACAGAAGCCAGGACTCCCATTGGCCAGGTCGTCATGAGTCATTTACATTAAGCTAAGGAATAAGGAATATGAGATCAAGCCCCTGAAGAGAGCCAAGTTCAAGTTCCCATGTTGCCGGAAGATCCACACCTCAAATAAGGGGGGCCTCTACATTGAAGGCAGCTGAATTTGAAGACACGGTAGCTGAGAAGTGGTTCGTCCCGACGGCTCCGTAGTCAGGTATACCCCTAATCATGGTCCGTGGACAAGTGGACGGTCCACACTCCTGAGGGCTTCCGCTGTGCTCTCCCACGACATACAGAATCATGGTCGGGGATAAACCTCACATTTTACATCCAGTTTGAAAAAAGAAGAAGAAGAAGAAGAAGAAGAAGAAGAAGAAGAAGAAGAAGAGCTGACTGGTAGTAGTGTACATCTTTAATTCCAGCACACAGGGAGGCAGAAGGAAGCAGATCTCTGTGAGTTCAAAATGAGGCCAGCCTGATCTACAGAATGAGTTCTAGCACAGCCATGGCTACAGAGAGGAAACCCTGTCTCAAACAACCCCTCCCCCCCAAAGAAAAAATATAAAGAAAAGCAGTAAGAATCCACGCTAATTGGCCCTTCTCTCATACTTTCCCTGTATTAATTCATTTTTATCCTTACACTAGAATTCTGAGGCGCGTTTCTTATCTTAGCCTATCGATAAGAAAGCCAAGGCACAGTAAGGCAGGGTCACTTGCTCTATGGTTATACAGGAGTTAATCAAACCCGTGATTGGAATATGCTATCCGTGCCCTGTCTTCTAGTCTTTCCATGGGTTTCTTGATAGTATGCCCAGATTAAAAGCGGCAGTCTGAGCCAGAGGGGTGACGTATTGGTGTAGCCTCAACTGTTCAGGAGGCTGAGGTAGAAGGATTGCATGAGATCAAGAGTATGGGTCTAGCCTGGGCAACCTAGTCAAGCCTTCATCTCAAATATATATAAGGACTCTAGATGCGATGGTGCACACTCATCCCAACCCTTGGAAGTCAGAGGTATGTGGATCCTCTGTGAGTTCTAAACTAGCCTGGTCTACATAGTGAGTTCCAGAACAGACAGGGGTATGTAGAGAGAGGAGAAGGAGGAGGAAGAGAAGGAGAAGGAGGAGGAGGAGGAGGAGGAGGAGGAGGAGGAGGAGGAGAAGGAGAAGAAGGAGGAGGAGGAGAAGAAGAAAAAGGAGGAGGAGGAGGAGGAGGAGGAGGAGGAGGAGAAGGAGAAGAAGAAGAAGAAGAAGAAGAAGAAGAAGAAGAAGAAGAAGAAAGCAAAAAGCAAGGCATGATCCGATGAAAAGACACAATGGTATAAAAGCAAACAAACAAACAAACAAACAAACAAAAACCCCTTGCACCAGCTTCATATACCTGTCCCAAGTGTGTCCATGACAAGTGCTTTCCTGAGGACTTTATTTCCTCAGGAAACATAGTCTCTCAATCTCTCACCCTCAACCTCCTCAACAGGTCTCCTCAGCAGGCCCCGCCCCCTTTCCCATCTGCTGTACCAGGCGGTTCACTGTGAGACTCCTTGGAGAGCCAGTGGGAGGGAGCTGTGGAAGGCAGAGGGAGAGCAGGTGTCTTGTGAGCATGGGTGGCTGAGGTCTCTGACCAGCCGTCACTTAGTTGAATGATCTGTCAAGGAAAGGAAAGAGGGCTGCCAGAGTTCCCGGATGAAGCCGGAGCCTATGGGCGGAAGATTGGCAATATGGTTGAGAGAGTAGGGCGTGACAGCATGGCGGTCGGCATTTAGGGTGGAGTTATGAGATCACTGGGGAGTGTAGCAGCTTCCCTCCTAGAGTTACCTTTGTCCTGACCCATGAGTTCTCTCTTTACTGTCCTTTCTTCCTTTTTCTCTTTTTTTGAGCTTGGGTCTCACTGTGGCTGGCTGACTAGACCAGAACTTGCTAAGTAGACCCCCAGGTTGGCCTCAATCTTAAAGAGATCCACCTGCCTCTGCCCTCCCAGTGGCCAGGATTAGAGGTGTCGGGCTATCACACTCTGCAGCTTTTGGGGGGAAAAAAGGTATGTATTTGTTTATTTATATATAGTATGAGTTGTATATGTTTGCATGTGCACCATATGGGGGTCAGAGGACAGCTTGAATGTGTCAGTTCTCCCCTTCTACCTTTACGTGGGTTCAGGGGGATTGAACGCAGGTCTTCAGGCTTCGTGGCAGTGGCTGTTACTTACTGAGCCAGCCCACTGGCCCTCATGTGTGTTATATCACAACTGAGAGAGCAGGAGTGGGGGTGGGGGGACAGGCCTGAAAGCAAGACCGAGAGTGGGAGGGAGCGCGTGAGGAGGGCCTTGCAGATGCGACTAAATCAGAGGTCGCTTTACACTTTTATTTAACTTGTGTGTTTGAGATTGGGTCTCAACCGCATAGCTCTGGCTGGAACTCACCGTGCAGACCAGGCTGGCCTCAGACTCGCAGAGATCCACCTCCCTCTCTGCCTGTGCAGCGCTGGGATTGAAGGTGTGCAGCGCTGGGATTGAAGGTGTGCGCTAGGAAGGCCTGGTTAAGAGGAATCGGGATCTCGCTATGTGTTGCCGAGGCTGGCTTCACACTCCCGTGCTTAAGTGATCTAGAAAGTCGGACTTCTGAGTAGCTACGATTGAAAGCATCCATCAGCAGTCTGAGCTTCTAAATGGAGGATTTTGAAATGGGGGAGATTATTCTGGATTATCCAAGTAGACCCTAATTGTAACCACAAGGGTTCTTATGAAAGGTGTGTGAAGCAGGTCTGACCGACAGACGCGGAAGAAGTGATAGAGTGGGGACAGAGATTATTGTGACAGGGCTACAGGCTGAGGAAGGAAAGCAGCCACAAGCAGCTGGAAGAGACCAAGGCTACCATTTCTCTTAGAGAGTCCAGAACAGCTTTGGTGACACCTTGATTTTGGCTCAGTGACATTGATTCTGGACTTCTATTTCCCAGAACTGTGGAAGAGCAGATTTCCACATTTCTGGTTGTCTTAAGCCACCAGGTTAATGGTGGTGAGTTAGAGCAGCCACAGGAAAGCTAACCCTGAGGCTTGGCAGGGTGTGTATGTGACGTGGGAAGTTACTGTGAGGCATTTAGAGATGCTTGAGACCCACTGGCGGGAATTTAAGGGCAAAATTGGGGACTACTGGAAAGTGCCTGGGTGCTGTGGGAACCATCAAAGGGACATGGAGTCAACGGAGACTGGTTTGTGTAGAGTTGGGAGACCAGGACTGTAAAAGTAACACTATGGGCTACTGAGGGGCCAATTTTAGGGTGTAGTTGGGAATTCTTGGGGCATGAGATAGATGGTACAGTTGAGAAAAACTGGTTTTAAAAGTGTGTGTGAAGCCGGGCAAGGTGGTGCATGCCTATAATCCCAGCACTTGGGAGGCAGAGGCAGGCGGATTTCTGAGTTCGAGGCCAGCCTGGTCTACAGAGTGAGTTCCAGGACAGCCAGGGCTACACAGAGAAGCCCTGTCTCGAAAAACCAAAAAAAAGAAAAAAAAGAAAAAAAAAGTGTGTGTGTGTGTGTGTGTGTGTGTGTGTTCAGAAAGAAGCGAGCATATGGAAGTTGGAGAACAGATTTCAGGAGTCAGTCTTTTCTCCCACTCTTGAGGCAAGGTCTCTCTTCTTCCTGTGGCTGTGCTCTCTTCTCCTGGGTGGGTGGCCTGGAAGCGTCCAGCCTGCTATGGTAGAATGTCTGTAATGCTGCCCCTTAGGAGGTGACTAAGAGGCAGCAGGATCTTTGGCAAGTTTGGCATAAGCCTGAGCTCCATGAGGAGAGCGCTGCAGAGATGGGAGAGGAGAGGAGAGGGGTCGCGGCCTACACCTTTAGGCAGACTGCTCTACATAGTTCTTGGACGGCCCCGTGCTAGAGAAACCCTGTCCTTAAAACAAAAAAGAAAATAATGGAAAAGAAGGAAAGAAGGAGAGAAAGAAGGGAATGGAAAGGAGCAAAAGAAAGGTAGGAATGTCAGAAATAAAGTATAGACAGCGCACCCGCATGCACCACACACACACACACACACACACACACACACACACACACATACACGGAGGGCCAGACAAATTAGGCATGAAAATCATTAAACAGTGTAGTTTGGGATTACAGTTTTACACTTTGTGGGTGTAGCTGTGAGACTCAGGAAAGGGAGTTAGGGAGTATTTATAGGCAGAGTTGGGGCTCTTGGGCAATTTTAGAGGTGACATAATTATTGAAAAGTAGTTTGGGAAAAAAAGGAAAAGTAGTTTGGAGTCAATGATGTTATGTGTTGTTAAAAAGCATTTTGAGATATTTTTCAAAGTTTTTTTGTTTTTGTATTTATTTTTTAGGTTTGTTTTTAACATTAAAAAAAAAAAAAACAAAAAAATGCAGGCAGTGGTGGCGCACGCCTGTAATCCCAGCACTTGGGAGGCAGAGGCAGGCGGCTTTTTGAGTTCGAGGCCAGCCTGGTCTACAGAGTGAGTTCCAGGATAGCCAGGGCTACACAGAGAAACCCTGTCTCGAAACAAAACAAAACAAAACAAAACAAAACAAAACAAAACAAAACAAAAAACCCTCTGTATGTTTGTGTGGATTTCAGGGAGCTATTCTGTTTTGTAGCTGAAAGCTGGTAGGGAGTGATTTGGGGTACAATTAATAGGTCATTGACTAGGCTAATATTCAGTAATGAAAAGAACAAAGAAGAGATTACTTGGTGCATGCGACAGTATGTATAAACCTTCCAAACCTATGCTATGGTAAAGCCCTTGAGAGCCTAAGGCAGAAGCATCACAAAGCGTTCAGGCTAGCCTGGGATACAGTAAGACCATGTCTCAAAAGATGACCACTACCACCCATAAACCTTATGCTAAGCTAGACATTAAAATATTTATAGCCAGGGTGGGAGTGGGGGACAGGGTGGCAGTGCACACATTTAGTGCACTCGGGAGGCAGAAGCAGGTGGATTTCTGAGTTCGAGGCCAGCCTGGTCTACAGAGTGAGTTCCAGGACAGCCAAGGCTACATAAAGAAACCCTGTCTCAAAAAACCAAAGCAACCCCCCCATCTACATACCGGAGCTAGAGAGATGACAGTTAGGAGCACTTGTTGCTCCTGTAGAGGACTCCCGTGGCTCAGAGCCATTTGTATCTCCAATTCCAGGGAAGCTGGTGCCCTCTTCTGGCCCCCACAGGCGCCGAATGCATGGTGTACACATATATCCATACATGCAGGCAAAACACTCATACACATAAAATAAAAATGACTATTTTAAAAAAATCTACATATTACACTCATATAAAATGTCTAGGATAAAGGGAATCTATAGACAATTGATTCGTGGTTGTCTGGGAGTGGGATTGGGACCTTACTGGGGTGGTGGGAGCGAGGGGCCAAGGAGTTGATTTTATTTCTTTTGTTTTCACATGCACGACTGTATTGTCTGCGTGTCTGTGTGAGCACCGCTTGCACAGACCACCATATGAATGCTGGGAAGCAACTCAGGTCCCCAGTGGAATAGCAGCCACTGTTCGTCACCATCTGTGCCATCTCTCCAGCTCCATGGAGCAGGAGTTGAATATCATCCTCGGCCACACAGCAAGGTCCAGGCCATCTTAGGCCACATGAAATTGTCTCCAAAAGTGGGGGAAAGTCGAGGGATATGGCTCAGGAGGTGAAGGAAGGAGGATCAGAAGTTCAAGACTGTCTTTGACTACTTAGAATTGGGAATCAGCCTGTACCTCGCGGGACATCATCCCCCAAACAAACCAACAAACAAACAGTAAAGGAAGTTTTGTAGAGATGAAAAGGTCTGTTAGTGGAAGGTGGTTTGTTTTGGTAGGGTATGCATGGAGCACGGTTTGCAATTAAACCAGTGACAGTCGGAAGCAATTAGAGGTGCAGGCAGAGTCTATATTAAACATAACTGGAGCTCTTTGGGGCGGCATTGCAGGTTCTTGAATAACCCACTCAGAATCAACAGAGGGAGGTGTGGCGATTACAGAGTGGGCTCAACAGAAGGGGTTTCCCGTGCACTGTGAATTTAGGATTTAGGAATGATATTTGGAGTTTGGCCTTTTTTTTTTTTATTTTCTATATTCTATGTTTACATTCCAAAGGCTTTCCCCTTTCCCAGTTCCCACCCACCATAGTTCCCATAGTTCCTCTCCCCCCCCCAACTGTTCCCCAATCATTCCCCCTCCCCCCTCGGTTTCTTTACTAAACTGGATGCAATCTTTACAGGCCCAGGGTCCTCTCCTTTCTTCTTCTTGGGAATCATTTGACTTGCTATTTGTGTCTTGAGTATTCAGAGCTTCTGGGCTCATTAATATCCACTTGTCAGTGATTGCATTTCATGTGTATTCTTTTGTGATTGGGTTAACTCACTCAGGATGATATTTTCCAGGTCTAACCATTTACCTACAAATTGCATGAATTCATTATTTTTAATTGCTGAGTAGTATTCCATTGTATAAATATACCACATTTTCTGTATCCATTCCTCCTTTGAGGGATATTTGGGCTCCTTCCAATTTCTGGCTATTATAAACAAGGCTGCTATAAACATAGTGGAGCATGTGTCCTTATTGCATGCAGGGGAATCCTCTGGGTATATGCCCAGGAGTGGTATGCCAGGGTCCTCTGGAAGTGACATGCCCAATTTTCTGAGGAACCGCCAAACTGATTTCCAGAGCGGTTTTACCATTTTGCAATCCCACCAACAGTGGAGGAGTGTTCCTCTTTCTCCACATCCTCGCCAGCACTTGTTGTCTCTTGAGTTTTTAATCTTAGCCATTTTGACTGGTGTGAGGTGGAATCTCAGGGTTGTTTTGATTTGCATTTCCCTGATGACTAATGATGTTGAACATCTTTTAAGGTGTTTCTCGGCCATCCGAATTTCTTCTGGTGAGAATTCTTTGTTTAGCTCTGTGCCCCATTTTTTGATAGGGTTATTTGGTTCTTTGCGGTCTAACTTCTTGAGTTCTTTGTATATATTGGATATTAGCCCTCTGTCGGATGTGGAGTTGGTGAAGATCTTTTCCCACTTTGTTGGTTGCCGTTTTGTCCTTCTGACAGTGTCCTTTGCTTTGCAGAAACTTTGTAATTTTATGAGGTCCCATTTGTCGATTCTTGATCTTAGAGCATAAGCTATTGGTGTTCTGTTCAGGAACTTTTCCCCTGTGCCCAAGTCCTCCAGGGTCTTCCCAAGTTTCTTTTCTAATAGTTTCAGTGTGTCTGGTTTTATGTGGAGGTCCTTGATCCACTTGGAGTTGATCTTAGTGCAAAGAGATAAGAGTGGGTCAATTCGCATTCTTCTGCATGTTGACCTCCAGTTGAACCAGCACCATTTGTTGAAAAGGCTATCTTTATTCCACCGGATGGTTGTGGCTCCTTTATCAAAGATCAAGTGACCATAAGTCTGTGGGTTAATTTCTGGGTCTTCAATCCTGTTCCATTGATCTGCTTGACTGTTGCTATACCAATACCATGCAGTTTTTAACACAATTGCTCTGTAGCACTGCTTGAGGTCAACACCCTTCACAATAGCCACAAACAACATAAAGTATCTTGGCGTAACTCTAACCAAACAAGCGAAAGATCTGTACAACAGGAACTTCAAGTCCTTGAAGAAAGAAATCGAAGAAGACCTCAGAAGATGGAAAAATATTTCTTGCTCCTGGATTGGCAGGATCAATATAGTAAAAATGGCCATCTTGCCAAAAGCAATATACAGATTCAATGCGATCCCCATCAAAATCCCAACTCAATTCTTCATAGATCTAGAAAGAGCAATTCTCAAATTCATCTGGAGCAACAAAAAACCCAGGATAGCTAAAACTATTCTCAACAATAAAAGGACTTCAGGGGGAATCAATATCCCCCCCTTTTTTTTAACCGATAGAGTTAAATAAATATGAGGCCCTGGGTTCCTGAAATTCTAGGTACTGCAAATGAATGAATGATGAGTATAAATGCCTTTTAGAAGTTATTGGCTTCGAGAGTCAATTGAAGATAGTGAAGAAGGACTAGTTTGGAGGCTGTGGGTGGCAGTTTATTAGTGCAGACTGAGGACTGATGACGGGTGGACTGGAGGTACTGTTTTACTTGAGGAAACTATGGGAAGTGATTTGGGGGTGCAATTCAGATATAAAGAGCAATTTGGAGGCTCCTGGAGTGTAGCTTGAAGCACACACTCTAAGGGCATGGTATGAAAAAAATTGTGGGGCTGGAGAGATGGCTAAGTGGTTAAGAGCACTGACTGCTCTCCTGAAGGTCCTGAGTTCAAATCCCAGCAACCACATGGTGGCTCACAACCATCCGTAATGAGATCTGACGCCCTCTTCTGGGGTGTCTGAAGACAGCTACAGGGTACTCACATGTGATAATAATAAATCTTTTTTTTAAAACAACGAAAAAATGTGCATGCAGTTTTGACATCCATGTTGGGTAACTTGCAGGTCTAACCTAGGGTCAACAAATGATTTCTGCATGCTTGATACATAGAATTGTGTATTGGTGCAGACCAATGACAGAAGAGAATGGCCTAGCCTAAAGGTACTGCTTGAGATCAGACAATACTTTGGAGATATAATTTGGAGGATGATGGAAGGTCGTTTTGGGGAGCATCTGGGAGACGGCTGTTAGAGCTTTTGGGAGTACTTTAGAGTACTCCCAAATAAATGCTTATCGATAGCATTTGGGATATTGTCTTGGAGAAGAGTGACTTGGACTCAGAGGATCCGGGCGGCTCACCTAGGGGGTGTGGCTTAAAGCTCTGCCGCCCCAAAAGGCGCGTGCGCACAAACTCCCCGCTTCTTCTTCATTCCTAGGGCTCCCAAAGCAGGAAAACCTAAGACCCAGGCTGGCGCCTGCGCACTTTGTCCCTGGCGCTGCTGTGGTCCCGCGCCCCGCCCCCCTCGTCCTCCAGCCCCCTAGGTTCGCGCTCAGCGGCGGAGGTGGCTCTGCAGCCAGAAACGGACGTCCAGAGTTAAAGGTGAGGGGCGCGGGGCCGCCGCCCACGGCGGGGGCCACCGCACCTCCCCCACCATCTGGGGGTCCCCCATCTGCCCCTGAAGGCGAACGCTTGTGTGTGCGGTCAAAGGCGGCCCAGAGGTAGGGAGCAGGCGAGGAGGCGCGCTCCCAGGGACGAGCGGGGCGTTGCGAGGGAAGGCGCGCCCACTAGATCCCTTTGGGCCTCTACAGACCCCACCTGCGCGGCCGTGCGAGGACCCTCGGTAAGTAACCGTTCCAGCCACAAGAAGAAGGGTGGGGACAGGGCGGGATGAGTCCTGGAAACGCCCACAAGGATGGACCTGCGCGCGCACCTACACCCTCTGACCCTTTGCCCCCATCCCTGACCCCTGTCTGACCTGACGACATCCTTTTTAAACCCCAAAGTCCTGGCAACCTTAGCCCCAAACCTTCCGTTCTGCCCCTGACCTAACTATCTTTTGGCGTGGTGTGATCTCGAACCCCTTCTTTGTCCGCCCAGTTCTGATTCCCAACCCCTACCGGGTTTGTCCCTGCTCCAGCTCCTTCCTCGCCTGACCCTATCCTGTCTCCGAAGCCCTTGTGTCGATGGCCAGCGCGAACTCCGAGTCTGATCTGATGCTTGACCACACTGTTCTTAAAATGCTTATCTAGACTCTGAATCCCTTCCAATCAGATGTTCTGACACTCTGTAACCGTAATTTGTTCCAGCTCCATGCTGATTGCTGATCTCTGACTTCTGTAATGCTCCCCCCTACTGTGCCCCCTCCCAGTGCCAGCTCCATCATGGCTTACTCCCTTAGACATCCTCTTCTGTCTCCTGCAGTTTCCTCTTTTTCTGTCCCAGCAGCAGCAGCAGCACCACCACCACCACCATCACACGTCTTGGTTCTGCCCTGTTCCTGACCTGGCCTCGGTCCTACTGCCCTTTCCCCTCCCCTGCTCACTGGCTTGGCATATCTCCATCATACCGTCTAGCTATTGTTCTATACCGTGGCTCGTCTCCTTGTACTTTCTGTCCTCCTCTGAACCCCAGTCTTCTATCCAGCATCTCGTCTGAGCTGGGTTCTTCTTCTTTTTTTTTTTTTTTACATAGGATTTGTCTATGTAGCCTTGACTGTCTTGGAACTTGCTATGTAAGTCCAGGATGGCCTCAAACTTGGGCCCCTGCCTACTGAGTGCTGGGAAGATGGGCATTGACCAGCACCATGCTCTACCTTTCTTTTTAGACAGGATCTTACTATGTAGCCCCGGCTGGTCTGGAACTTGTAATCATTCTATGAGCACCTCCAGAGTGCTGGGGTTACAGGTGCCCACCAGAGCTGGCACCTGCTCTGCCTCTTGATCCCCATCCTATAGGGACTTTTTCTGTTTTACAGCCCTCAGTCATTGTTGTCCTAACCTCTCATACCACTCACCCCAGCAAGCCCCCTATTGTACCTCTTATCGCAGCCTTCCAACCTGTTTAGCCCTCCTCCTTCCTAACACCCATTTCCCATCCCTTATTTATTTATTTATTTAGAGACAGGGTTTCTCTGTATAGCCCAGGCTGTCCTGGAACTCACTCTGTAGACCAGGCTGGCCTCGAACTCAGAAATCCGCCTGCCTCTGCCTCCCAGAGTGCTGGGATTAAAGGCGTGTGCCACCACTGCCCGGCTTCCCATCCCTTTTGCACTCTGGATCTCATTATACCTTGCCTCAGAACTTGAAGGCTCTGTTGTCCCCAGGGCTCCTAAAGTGTGTTCCTTATACTGCTTTTAACGGGAACAAGTAGGCTTGTAAGCTCCGTGTGGCAGGTGGAGGTTTGTTTTTTGTTTTTGTTTTTGTTTTTTGGTATGGGATTTTCCCTCCCCCATCCCCATCCTAGTGATCTCCCTTGGAGCTTGCATTTCTCTTACTGCCCCAGGAGTGCATGGAAATGTTCCTATATCTCCCTGCTCTCCCTAAATGTGAAAGAACGGCCTAAATTATTCATCGACTCTCTGGGAGTCTGAGAGGTCTGGATCGTGTTTCCAGCCTTTCTATACTGGGGACTGTCCCGTGTTGGGCATGGGAGGGATGGGGGCTGAAAACGTACTCGGTTGAGAGACAGACACAGGGTATGGGCGAATGTTTGAAGTCACGGTGTCTGCCTCACCTGACTTTGCTCTTAGAGGCATGCTCTCTGCTCTTCAGGAACTGACAAAAGAAAGCACTTTTCTAGGTCACAGACTTCAGGACTTGGTAGGGGTGAGATGAGAGGAGGGGTTTATCCCTTTCCCTCATGAAGTTATCAGTAAACATTTTGATGCTAAACCCATCTCCTCCATGGACATCTCTGCGTGAGTGTGTAGGGCACAGGCAGCGACTGTTGCTGGACATTGGAATCAGGCCCGGTCAGCCTGGTAGTGCCATAAATCTATCTCCAGCTACCCAAGAAGCAGATGTTCCAAGGGTCACTTGATCCCGGGAGTCCGTGTTCAGCCCAGGAAATAGCAAGAGCCACCATTTGTTTGTTTGTTTGTTTGTTTGTTTGTTTCTCAGACAGGGTCTCACTATGTAATTCTAGCTGGCCTCAAACTCCCTATATAGACCAGGTTGGCCTTGAACTCACAGGGATCCACCTGCCTCTGCCTCTTGAATGCTGGATTAAAGAAGTGTGCTACAATGCCCGGCAAGACACATCCTTCCCAGAATACTTTTATAGATTTTTAATTTTTCTTTCAGACAGGGGTTCTCTCTGTAACAGCGCTGGCTGTATTGTAACTTGATTTGTAGACAAGGCTGGCCTCAAACTCACAGCCATCTGTCTGTCTTTGCTTCTGGAGTGCTGGAATTAAAAAAAAACAAAACTGTGCCGCCACACTGGGCCCCTTTTATATTTTTTGACAAAATGAACTATAATAAGATTAAAAAAAAAAGCATCATGTTGAAGTTGGACCAAGTAAACCAACAGAAGGAAAAGACCCCAAGAAAAAGCACAAGAGTCGGAGGCCCGCTCATTTACACACTCAGGAGTCCTATAAAAATACTAAACTGAGCCGGGCGTGGTGGCGCACGCCTGTAATCCCAGCACTTGGGAGGCAGAGGCGGGTGGATTTCTGAGTTCGAGGCCAGCCTGGTCTACAGAGTGAGTTCCAGGACAGCCAGGGCTACACAGAGAAACCCTGTCTCGAAAAAACAAAACAAACAAACAAACAAAAATACTAAACTGAAGCTGGGTGGTGGCACACGCCTTTAGTCCCAGCACTCGGGAGGCACAGTCGATCTCTGAGTTCGAGGCCAGCCTGGTCTATAAAATGAGTTCTAGGACAACTAGGTCTACGCCCAGAAGCCCTGTCTCCAAAAACCAGACAGGCAAGCAAACAAAAACCTAAAAAATAAGCTGAAAGCTATCCTCTATAGATGCAGAGGACATGGCAAGACATATCCTTTAAAAGGTGGGAAGCCAAACCAGGTGGTGGTAATACTCACCTTTGATCCCAGCACTTGGGAGGCAGAGGCAGGTGGATCACTGTGAGTTCTAGTCGAGCCTGGTCTACAGAGTGAGTTCCAGGGCAGCCAGGGCTATACAGAGAAACCCTGTCCGGAGAGCACGAAAACAACAAACAAACGAACGAACCCAATGGATCAGGGATAGAGCTGGATAACGTTCATCCTAGTATTGTGGAAAAAAAAAATTGAGGCTCATCCAGTACTAACAAGAAAATGAGATTCCTGTGCTGTCCAAATCCTTGAATTTGAGATGAAATAGGGAGAATAAGAGGCTAATGTGTTGGTTTCGTTGACTGTTGGGAATGAGTAAGGAATGAGAGGCCCATTTATCCATCCAGGACATTTATACAGACCTGCTACCACTCGGCTGACCCCCCCCCCCCATCCCAGTCTATCGGGTAGTTATGAACACTAACTTATCTGAAGGTATTTATTTTGTTTTGGCATTTTATAAAGGAAGATGAGTCCAATGGCTCACTAAAAAAAAACACATTTAGGAGTGAGGGATCTTGCTCAGAAGTAGATTCCCAAGGCTCCAAATTTCATGGCTAGCAGGCACTGATTTCTCAGATCGGATCGAGTTACAACAATGTCTGTGAAATGGATCTGGTTCCTCCATTTTTTGAGACAGGGTTTCACGGTGTAACCCAGCCTGGCTTGGAACTCCAGATCATCCTGTTTTATCCTCCCTGGTGCTGGGGCGACAGGCATGCACCAAGACCTATCACAGTTCCTGCATTTTAAATCATGAGTTAGATTGTGTGTGTGTGTGTGTGTGTGTGTGTGTGAGAGAGAGAGAGAGAGAGAGAGAGAGAGAGAGAGAGAGAGGGAGAGAGAGATATCTTTCAAATATGTGTGCTTTTGGCAAGGAGGGAGAATTTAGAGGCTGGGATACCACCAGCTCTGTGTATCTTAAGTGCATCTGAATATGTTTAGTTCTTCCTTGTTTGTTTGTTCTTTGAGACAGGGTTTCTCTGTGTAGCCCTGGCTGTCCTAGAACTCACTCTGTAGACCAGGCTGGCCTCGAACTCAGAAATCAGCCTGCCTCTGTCTCCCAAGTGCTGGGATTAAAAGGCATGCGCCACCACTGCCTGGCTATTGTTTAGTTCTTCATAGAAAATTTTTATATAAAATGTTTTTTGTTTATTTCATATGTGGAAGTAAGGAATGCTTTTCTATCTCTGTGTTCGTGTGCATGTCTGCATGAGTGGGGGGAGGGGCGGGCACACAGGGGAGCATGTGGGTACGGCAGCCTTCAGGAGTCAGCTGCCCTCTTGCACCATGTTGAATTGTAAGGGTTGAATTCAGTCTTCAAGTTTGGTGGCAAGCGCCTTTTTTACCTATCCTGCTGGCTGTGTTTATTTTGTGTTTGTGTGTCCTTGTGTGTGAGAGCTCACGTCTGGAGGTCAAAGGAAAACTTGAGATGTTGGTCCGAGGCCTCTGACTTGTTTGAGGTAGGGTTTCTCATTTGCTGTGGATTCCAGGCTGGTCGCCCACATGTTTCAAGGGAATTCTGTCATCGCCCTCTATCTTGCTGTGGGAGTGCTACGATTGCAGACCTGTGGCATTGTGTCTGGCTTTTATACGAGTTCTAAGGATCCAAATGTACCTTGTTGGGCTGGCTTTGGGAGTGTTTTTCCCTGCTAAGTCATCTCTTTGGATACCTCCGTGAGTCCTTTCAGTTCTTGATTTTGGATAGTGAGAATTCAGACAAGGTTACCCAAGAAAAGAACAAACAAACAAATAAACAACAAACATCTATTTCAGATTTATTGGGTGAGGCTGGATGACCCAGCGTTCCCTCAAAAGAAGCATCCAAACATCTGTTTGATTCAGTGGGGAGGAACAGTGATAATTATAAGGACACACTTTGAGTACTGATACCCAGCCAGTTGCTGTGTGCTAGCATGCTGTAACTGGATTAATGCAGTTGTTTGGAGCAACTCTGTGAGCGTGTTACCATTTTATAATTTTGTTTTGAGACAGGGGGCTCTCGCTATGAAGCCACGGGCTGGCCTGGAATTTGCTTTGTAAACCAGGCTGGCCATAAAGTCACAGAGGTCTGCCTGCCTGTGTCTCTTTAGTGCTGGGATTAAAGGCCTCCTTGCCTGGCAATGAACTGTTCTATAAGTTAACACTGAGGACTCTGAGTCCCTATAATGTTCCCTTCACAATTCCGGTTTCCCTCTTTAACAGATGGGGACATAGAGGCACAGAAAAGTGAGTTTTCTACGGAGTCACACACATACTGTCACTGTGAGTGGCAATCGAACTAAATCCTTGACTCACCATTTACACTGTTTGTGCAGGGTCCGTGTATGTTTAGAGGTTGCATCATCTTCTAGTCTGTTAACATTGTACGGCGAGGGCCATCGGCAGAGGGAGACGGCTCGCTTAGGGCTCCAGTCCCTAGGCTCAGTTTCCAGGGCTGAGAAAAAAATCATGAAGGGGGCAGTGATGCATGGGGTGACTCGGCCCCACCTGTCTCCTTACTATATCTTTCCTACTTCCTACTGGTATACCTCTGAGTTGTTTTATTATTATTATTATTATTATTATTATTATTATTATTATTAAAGGGTTTTTTGTTTTGTTTTTCAAAACAGGGTTCCTCTGTGTAACTTTGGTTGTCTTGGAACTCACTCTATAGATCAAGCTAGCATTGAACTCAAGAGATCCCCCTGCCTCTGCTTCCTGAGTATGTATCTTAAAGGAAGGCTTGCGCCGCCACCACTGTCAGGTGCTAAGGTTTGTTTTTATTTTTGTGCATGTATCTGTGTCAGTATGTCACCTGTGTACTGGTGCCCACAGGGGCCAGAAAGAGGGTGTTGGATCCTTTAGAGCTGGAGGTGACCGCTGTGAACCGCCCGATCCGGCTGCTGGGAGACAAAGCCCAGTCCCCTGGGAGAGCGAGTGCTCTTAATCAGTAAGCCGGATCGCTCAGGCCTCAGATTTATCGTCCTTTCAAAACAAACAGACAAACAAAATTGTTCAAATTGTTGTGGCTGGATAGAAGGCTCAGCAATGAAAAACACTGGCTGCTCTTCCAGAGGAACCAGATTGAATTTCCGATGGCTTCATGATGGCTCGTCTGTTGCTCCAGGCTTGGGGTCTGTTGCCCTCTTCTGGCCTCCACAGGTACTGCAGATTCATGGTTCCCAGACATACAATCAAGCCAACACTCATACACATAAAAGTTAGCTGGGCATGGCGGCACATACTTCTTGAATCCTAGAATTAGGGAGGCAGAGGCAGGCGGATTTCTGAGTTCGAGGTCAGCCTGGTCTACAGAGTGAGTTCCAGGACAGCCAGGGCTACACAGAGAAACCCTGTCTGGGGGGGGGGGAGAAGAAAAGTAAGTAAAATCTTAAAATTTTTCTTTCTTTTTTTTTTTTTTTTGGTTTTTCCGAGACAGGGTTTCTCTGTGTAGTCCTGGCTGTCCTGGAACTCACTCTGTAGACCAGGCTGGCCTCAAACTCAGAAATCCGCCTGTCTCTGCCTCCCAAGTGCTGGGATTACAGGCGTGCGCCACCACGCCCGGCTAAAATTTTTCAATGGTGTAATTTTTAACCATGTGTTTGTGTGTGTGTGTGCGCGCGCGCGCGCGAGCGTATTGAATCATCTCTCTAACTCCAAATGCATTGTTCTTATGATTGGCATTAATGACTTGGTGTGAGTCACATACATGCTCTTTTGGACCCTGTTGTCTATTTTGTCCATTTTACAGATGAGATAACCTAACTCTGAGGTGCTATCTAAATTATTTTCCTAATTTTTCATCTCTCTTGACCCTGGATATAAACATCCATTTTCCCAGCTGGCTGTAGTGGTGGCACACACCTTTAATCCCAGCACTTGGGAGGCAGAGGCAGGCGGATTTCTGAGTTCGAGGCCAGCCTGGTCTACAGAGTGAGTTCCAGGACAGCCAGGGCTACACAGAGAAACCCTGTCTCGAAAAACCAAAAACTACAAAAAAAAAAAACAAACCCAAAAATCCATTTTCCTACCATGCTTGGTGGCCTCCTGCAAGGGGGATTGGGAGTTGGAGTCCATGGCGGACCAAGAGGATGTCCCCACCGGTGTGCAGCTAGCTGGTCATCAGCCCGCTGCTTGCCTCTGCCAGCATACCAAAGGAGGGAAGCGGGGGAGAGAGATGAAAGGGTCCTTTGTGCTCCACACATAAATTTCACAACCAGGAAGAAAGGTGGGTCCTGGTGGCAGCAGGCCTTAATACCATGTGACTGAGGGGACTCGTCTCTAGATTCTCATCCCCAACATGCGACACCCCCTACCCACCCCCCTCATACATGGCAGGGGCTGCTGTAGGGGCTAGCTTTGGGTTCTGAGGTCACAAAATAGATTGTCTTACCCGGAGTATGGGATGTTTGGTATGTGCCTGAAACAGGCTCAGAGCCCGGCTAGGGTTGAGGGGCAGTATAGGAACTCGGAGTTCTCCATTTCCTCCTCTGTAAAACTTCGTTCACTCCAGGCTAGAAATGTTCAGGGGGAGACCCTGGATAAAGAAGTGGAGTCTTGTTAGCCTTTCTCCTTTAGGAGTAGCCACTGGCTACTTCTAGCCCAGGGTCCAGCGCTAGGATTCTGATTCCACTCCTTCTTATGTTTGTTTTGTCCTTTTTTTTTTTTCTTCTGTGTAGCCCTGGCTGTCTTGGAACTAGCTCTGTGGACCAGGCTGGCCTCAAACTCAGATCTGCCTGCCTCTGCCTCCCGAGTGCTGGGATTCGAGGAAGGTGTGCACCACCACCGCCCGGCTCCCTCCTCTGCCTCTATGTTAGTGTGTTCTCAGTCAGGCCTCTTGATTCTTGCCCAGCCTCGGCTTCCCATTTGTAACTTGGTTCACAGGAAGCTGTTTCCGTGTCAGGTGCGTAGGGTATAGATTATGGTGTTTACCAGGATTATTTGTTCTTGGAGTGCAGAACAGTGTCTTCAGATCCAGTCTCTCCTGGGAAAGGTTAACTTCTCTCTGCCCCTTAGAAAATCATTATCCTGGGCTGGAGAGATGGCTCAGCAGTTAAGAGCATTAACTGCTCTTCCAGAGGTCCTGAGTTCAATTCCCAGCAGTCACATGGTGGCTCACAACCATCTGTAATGGGATCCGATGCCCTCTTCTGGGGTGTGTGAAGACAGCTACAGTGTACTCATCATATAATATATAAAATAAGTAAATAAAATCTTTTTTAAAAAAAAGAAAATCATTATCCTAATTATGGGAGAAATTGTCCCAAGATGTGTGTGTGTGTGTGTGTGTGTGTGTGTGTGTGTGTCTGTCTGTCTGTCTGTCAGTTTCACGGTTTCCTCCCTTGTGGAGGTAGGCTCCAGTGGCTTGGGGATTTGGGCAGTGGCTCCTCCCACAATTCTTCGAGCTGATTGCCCCCAGTTTTCTTTTAGCTATCCACACTGAGGAGTGTTCTATGCTTTCTCCTTGGTCATACTGGGCACCCCGAGGTGCCTGGCCCCCAAGACTGCCTTCCCAGGGGTGGCCCTATAGCCCTGAAAGCGGGCAGGGAAGGGTTAAAAGGTGTGGGCCAACCCCATTCCTGTCCAGGTAGGTTGGGCCTTTACCTAGTGGGAGGCAGCCGAGACAGCAGTCACTGCTCTTCACTTCGACAGCCAGGAAAGCTAGGGCCGGGACAACTGTTCCTTTTGAAATAGTCGAGGCTACCATACAGCACTCTGTCATCGGTGAGTATGGGGGGGGGGGGCGGGGGGCGGCGATGGACCAGGGGCGTGAGCTGGTGACGGCCGGCACGGGGTTTGAAGTCCGGATCTGAGGGAGAAGGGCCCTGAGAATGTAGGGTATGGATAGGAAGGGTGATTTTCAGCACGGGAGGATCGGGGGAGCGGGGCGAATCCTCACGTGTCCCATTTTCCCTTCTTGATATCAAAATGATTCTTGGTTGGAAAAATGGAGGAGGCAGGACGGGACAGAGACTCAGCCCTCTGTTCTCCGCTCTTTCCCCTTCCCAGAGTAGCCTTTTTATCAGGACCAGTGCCTCAGAAAAGACAGGCTGAACCGTTTAGAAACCACTGGTGTTCAGGCATCCGTATCTGCTCGGCCCTCCGGTTTGTTCGCCCAGAGCGATAGATAGAAGGGGGCGTGCTGTGCGTTTGGGGGAGCACTGGGGAGCAGGTCCAGACTGTGTGTGCAGTTGCTCAAGTGCTGGCAGGATGTGGAAATAGGGTTCTCGTTGACAGTGTTGGAGTGCCACCCAGGTGAAGTATCTTGGTTGTAAACAGTCATTACAGCCAGGAATTTTTTCTCAGCCATGGTGTCAGAAAGGCAGACCTGAAAAACCTGCTGGGCCTGCCTCCGTGTGAGTGTGTGTGTGTGTCCCCGTATGTGCCCTCTGGAGCTCTCTTGCTGCAACCTAACCCCGTAACAGGACCACAGAATGACAAGGCGAGGCTCTGGCGAGGACAGGAGGGTCTCAGAGGTTCGTGTGAGGGAGGGCGTGGTGGTGATGCTGGCGTGTGGCGGATTGCCGTCTTACGTATCTCTGTCTGGTGTCAGGCGGTCTGAAGTCCCAAGGTAAGTGTACAGACCATGGAAGAGTAGAAGCAAAGGTTCCTGAGTCAGGTATGGAGGTGTGGGGCGTTGACCCATGTCTAGCCTGCCTAGTGACCCAATGACTCATGCCTTAACTATGTCCCTGAGGTCAGGCTGATGGGGTGGAGTCGGGGTTCCTGACTGGACCCTGTGTGGACTCCAGGATACTCTAATTTTCTAAAGAAGGAAGGACCGAGGCCCTCTGCTGTGAAACATGAGACAAATGTTGGTGAACGGGGTAAACGGACCCCAGCGGGGAGGAGTTAGCTTTCTGTTGGGGCGGAGAAGGGCTCAGGCAAGCCTTGTGAAAGTTTTCCAAATTAAAACGGGTCCCGGGGAAAGTAGGAGTTTCAGGAGCTGAGGGACGGAGGAGGCTGAGAGGGGACATTAAAGACGTCCCGCCATGCTGGAAGTGCTGGACCTCAGATGGGTGGGCTGGTGAGAGCCTGTGCAGTGTGCATACTGTCTGTCAAACAGCCTTATGGGCTCGCCTTGCCATTGCTGTTGAGGAGAGCCCATGAGTCCTTTGAGGGAGGGATACAGACCCTGTGGGACAAGCAGGAGGACTGCAGAGAAATCTGGGGGTACCTTGCAGACAGTTTAAGCACATCCTACAGTGTGAAAATGGGAAAGGGGCTTCTCGCCAGGCTTTCTTAGCTGTCTGGGTCAGTCTGGTCTACCACATCATGACAAGCTGTGGATTTCAAGGTAGGTTACAAGGAGAACTTTGCTGTCTCCATTAGGCCTTCCCGGTCCCCTGACTTGGAGGCTAGGACAGGTGGTGGGAGGTGATGTCACCTGCTTGCCCAGCTGGGGACTGAGCAGGATGTGGGAGGGAGGGAGCACGCTCCAGAAAAGCAGGAGGAGGGCTGGCAGCTAGCCCAAGCTCCATGATCAGCCTGGCTTCTCGGGACACACAGACGGGGCAGGTAATGTGTTTTCTCTGGCTGTGGATGGCGCTCCTCGCCCATCCCAGCAGGAGAACTTCTGTATGTGAGTATCGGAACAGGGTCGGAGGTAAGAGGGGCTGGAGGGAGCTTGAACTCGTGGGGCAGCAGGATGGAATTTGTTTTCTCTGGCTGTGGATGGCGCTCCTCGCCCATCCCAGCAGGAGAACTTCTGTATGTGAGTATCGGAACAGGGTCAGAGGTAAGAGGGGCTGGAGGGAGCTTGAACTCGTGGGGCAGCAGGATGGAATTAGCGGGAGGAGAGAGAGAGGCAGATCCACCCCTGCTGCCTGGCTCGGCTGTCTCGCAGTCATCCCACCAGCTGGCATCCGTTCGTGGACTGCTTGCTGTGGGCAACAGTGCTTGAGGTGTCAGAGCTCCCGCTACACTGGGGAGGACATGCTTCCCGGCTACGTGACAGTGCAGGGAGGGGCAGTGTCTTGTTCAACAGTGAGAAGACATCCCTCAGGGGCCACCTCCGAAAGGGACATTTAAGCCCCAGAATGAATTGGGCGTGGTAGTGCCTGCCTGGATTCCTAGCCTGTGGGAGGAGGCCAAGGGGGGATTCCCTTGCGTTCAAGACCATTGAGGCTACACAGTGACTTTCGGGCCAGCCTACGCTACAAGAGGGAGACCTATGGCAAAACAAAAACACCCCCAAAATAAAAAGGGAGAAACAAGACTCGGGTGGTAAGAGGCCGGAACAGCACAGCAGCCCTAGACTGTGTCTACAGCCTGCGCCCTAAAGCTTGCCGGATAGGCCGAGGCACCCAAGAGGAAATTGTTGGGCTTGGAGCTGTTCCTGTACGGCGGGAGGTGCTCGACTCTGCCCTTTACTGGGGAATTATTTCACCTCTGTGTGCATTCCACCCCTCGTCTCAAAAGGAAAGGGAATAATGATGGCCCCCCTGCCTGATGGCTTTCAAAGATTCATTGTGACATAGCAGATAGCTGTTCCAGGCACCCAAGGCCGCATAAGTGCTTACTGTTGCTATGCCTAGTTGACTGTCTAGTGTTAATTCTCTCCTTAGGTGAGACTCCTGGCTGTGGCCTATGGGCCTCTGAGGAGGCGTTGTAAGTCTGCCCGACTTCCCAGGCACTGCGTCGGCACTCAATGGGAAGGGAACCACGGTACCAGGCCAAGAGGGTCCAGACATTGACGCAGACTCTGCGAGGGAAGGCCAGGTAGGTAGGCGGGGCCTGGGTACTGGAGCCCGGGCAGCGGGGCTGGGCAGGGGTTCCGTGGGGCGTCCTTCCTCAATGTCTCCTGTGCCACCTCGCTGCCAGGCATTATCCAGCCATCAGCCACCAGGTCCAAAGCGTGCAAGGATGGAAGTCAAAGGTCAGCTGATCAGCTCTCCTACTTTCAATTCCCCAGGTGAGTGGCCGCTTCCACTTCCTACCGCCCCGAGTCTCCGGGTGCCTGCTTGGGAGGGGTTGGCCCCTGGACCTGCAGTTGTCCCAGGATGTCCCAGCCGTCCTTACCTTTGCTCCCTCTGTGCAGCTGCCCTGTTTGGAGAGGCCGCCCCACAGGTGAAGTCGGACCGTCTCCGAGGGCTGCTCGACCGCCAGCGGGCCTTGCAAGAGGCCCTGAGCCTGAAGCTTCAAGAGCTCAGGAAAGTGTGCCTGCAAGAGGCGGTGAGGGCCTGGCCCCGGGGCTGTCATGCAAGAGGGGGTGAGGAGCGAGGGGGCCTAGGCAGGCAGTCTGAGGTGATGGGCGCCTAACCTCTTGTCTCGGCATTTTCTAGTTTTTGGCACATTGCGTGTCCTCAAAGTTAGATTTCAAGGTCTCAGAGTCAGTGAAATATGGTGATACAGACCCTTAGTTACGTGCGAATATTAAAAACCTCCCACCTCCCCAAAAGGAACAACTGTTTCAAAAACTGGGCAACAGATTCCATCCTGAAGTGCCATGGGGGATTTTTTCCCTTTCCTCTACTAGTCCCCCCCTCCTCCATTCATCTGGTTTTTGAGACAGGGTCTTACTCTAACCCAGGCTAGCTTAGACCTCATGCTGTCGTCTCGGATAGCCTCTCTCCATACCTCAGCCTCCCAAGAACTGGAATTTTAGGCATAACCCACCACACCCAACTGTAGTTCTGACTTTACCCTTCATAGTATGAGTGTCCACATACCTTCCCTAAGCTAATAATGGGGTTCAGGGGCTGGGGAAGGAGCTCAGGTGGCCGTGGAAGTGTAAGGATTGATTTCAATCCTTAGAATGCATGTAAGAAGGAGGAGCCGGGTGTGGGGGGCTGGGCTGTAACCCCAGTGCTGGGGAAGCGAAGGTCAGGCAGTGCCGGGGCAGCGAAGGGCGAAGGTCAGGTGGTCTGGGGCTGGCTGTCCCTGTTGACTAGCCTCATCAGTAAGTTCCAAGGTAGTGACAGAGGCCAGGGTGTGTGTGTGTGTGTAGGAGGAACAACATACCGAGGAACAACATCCAGGATTGACTTTTGGCCTACACAGATACACACACACACACACACACACACACACACTTTAATTGGATTTAGAAAATGCAGCCCCTGCCGGGCAGTGGTGGCACACGCCTGTAATCCCTGCACTTGGGAGGCAGAGGCAGGTGATTTTCTGAGTTCGAGGCCAGCCTGGTCTACAGAGTGACTTCCAGGACAGCCAAGGCTACACAGGGAAACCCTGTCTCGAAAAAACAAAACAAAACAAAACAAAAAAACAAACAGAAAATGCAGCCCCCATATTGCTTCATAGGGACTGGGCTTTTATAATTATAAAAGCCAAGAAGAACACGGGCCTCCAGATTTCCAAGATTCCTATGCTCAATGGCCCAGAGACTTGGGCCACTGAAGGACTCACAGTCCACACGTCCCTACCCTGGGTGGTAGAGATCTTGAGGGGCGAGACCTAACACGTGTGGAGTATTGAGCAGGGCCAAGCTCCTGGGGAGGACAATTTTCTGACTCTTATTACTTGACGCCATCCCTCTAACTCTCGGAGTCTCTGCCCCTCCCCCCCATTCCTTCCAGGAGCTAACTGGTCAGCTGCCCCCCGAGTGCCCACTGGAGCCTGGTGAACGACCCCAGTTGGTACGCCGGAGGCCGCCCGCCGCCCGCGTCTACCCTCCACCACACCCCAACCCAGCGCAGCACTCCCTGTGCCCTGCTGAGGTGAGCAGAGATGATGTTGGCGAGGGGCAGGGACAGGCGAGGGCGCGATGACAGTTATGGCCAGGAGAGGAAGAGGCTGAGGAGAGAAAGGGTTTGCAATAGGGGAAGAACCCCAGTCTCTCAAGACAAGCTTCCCATCCTTAGGAAGATGCACACGCCCAGCTCCTCCTCCTGTCTCCTGAGGATAAATAAACTCCCTTCTTAGGCAAACAGGGCAGTCCCTAAAAAGAGCGGGCTCCACCGCCTGTGTAGATGAGCTCTGGAACTTTCCATTCCCATGCCTAGGCCATTTCTATTTAGTTCTGTTCCTCCCCTTTTGGGTTGTGCAGGAATTGGCTCTTGAGGCCCTGGAGCGAGAAGTGTCGGTACAGCAGCAGATCGCGGCTGCCGCCCGCCGCCTGGCCCTGGCCCCTGACCTCAACGGAGAACAGAGGCGGCGCAGGCGCCAGGTTCAGGTTGATGCACTTCGAAGGCTGCATGAGCTGGAGGAGCAGCTCAGGGACTTCCGGGCCCGCCTTGGCCTCCCGGTGCTCCAGCCACTGCCACTGTCTGCGGGAGCACTAGTCAACGCCCAGGGTGTCTGCCTGGGTACACGCCTCGCTCAGCTCAGCCAAGGTAAGCTGAGTCCCAGCATCTCCCCGGTGACATATGGGGCCTGGGAATGGACTGTGACGGATGCGTGTGGGTGTGGCAGATGCGTGTGGGTGTGGCGGATGCGTGTGGGTGTGGCAGATGCATGTGGGTGTGGCGGAGTGCCTGAGTGGCCGCTGAAGGCAGAGAGGCCAGCAGGGCTTGATGGTCTCACCTGTCAAGGAGAGTTGCAATAACCTGACGTGACGTTAGGAGAGGGCTTGGACAGAAGGCAACAGGAAGGTAACTACTCAAGCTCGTGGTCTTGGATTCAGGTAGGTAGGTGCAGTAGGGTTGAGCCTAGGCCCCCTTTACCATACTGGGTCAGCACTCCATCATGCCGCTACAGCCCGAGTTCTTTTGCTTTTTTTTTTTATTTTATTTTAATTTTTAAGATTTGTTCATGTTTATTTACATGCATGTGCCCCTGCGTGCGTTTATGTTTACTGCATGCATGCAGGTGCTCGTGGAGGCCAGGGGCTTTTAGAACCTCTGCAACTAGAATTGGAGACTGTTGCGAGGTACCTGCTGTGGGGACCAAAGGCAGATCCTTCGCAAGGGTAGGGAGGGTAGCCAGCGCTCTTAAGCCCTGAGCCACCCCCGCCAGGACCTCGGTTTTTTTGTTTTTACTTTGGATTTTTGAAAGAGGATTTTGGTAAGTTGCTCAGGCTGGCCTTGAACTAACTCTGTAGTCCAGACTGGCTTTGAACTTGTGATACTTGTGATACACACACACACACACACACACACACACACACCCCACTTCATGAAGCCTTTTAGGTAGCTGGGATTATACACCTGTGTCTGGCAAAGACGGGTTCCTGCGGAAGAGGCGGAGTCAGTAGTCCTTAGGCCACACAGAGGTGCCTCTGGCCAGTGGTGTCAGGGGAGGGGCCAGCCCCTGACTGATGGGTTACTTCTCCATTTCTTGCCTGTAGAGGATGTGGTTCTGCACTCGGAGAGCAGCTCCCTCTCAGAGTCAGGGGCCAGCCATGAGAACGGTGAGCTATCTCTACTAAACCTGTGCTCAGCCCCCCCACCCCCACCCCCTGTGTCCTCTCAAAATACCCTGTCTGGTCCAGCCCCTCCCTCCTACGGTAGCTCCCCATTAGCCATGTCCCATGTTCCCATGTGTCCTTAGTTTCTCCGGTCCCTGCCTCCTCTCCCGTGCTCCTTCCAGGTCGGCCTCTACACTTACACTGCCTTTTTTTTTTTTTTGCCTTGCTTCATCCTTAGCGTGCTCAAACCCCCCCCCCCCGCAATGCCCCTCCCTTTAAGCCTGCCCCGCCCCTTCCCTGCCCTCTCATTGAATTTTCCCCTATTTTTTTTTCCTTCTACCCAGAGGAGCCTCACAGCTGCTTCCCTCTAACGGAGCGCCCCTCACCACCGAAAGCCTGGGACCAGTTTCGGGCAGTATCTGGGGGGAGCCCCGAGCGACGCGCCCCATGGAAACCTCCGCCATCAGATATCTACGGGGACCTAAAGAGCCGGCGCAACTCAGTGGCCAGCCCCACCAGGTAAAGAGGAACCTGTTTTCCCCTTTCCCGGGACCAGGAGTGGGATCCTGAGCCTGGGTTGGCAGGAGGGCCTGCTGGTGGGTCCAGTTTCTAACCTGGGTCCCGATGTGGGCCTGCCATCTCTGTCTAGCCCCACACGCTCGCTGCCCAGGAGTGCCTCCAGTTTTGAGGGGCGAAGTGTGCCTGCCACCCCTGTCCTCACCCGGGGCAGTGGCCCCCGGCTCTGCAAGTAAGGGGACTCTTGAGGGTGGGTCTTGAATATCAGAGGAGGAAAACGTTAGTTCTGACTGTAGATGTTGAATACCGAGAGATGCGGGACACGGGCAGCGGGCCTTTGGAAGGTGGAGAGGAGTCAAGAGTGGGGATTGCAGGCAGAGGCGTGAAAGCGCGGGCTCTCCCGTGTGTCCTTGGATAAGTCATTTTCTCTCTCTGAATCTTTGTCTCCTCGTTTGTGGAGTGTAATGTCTGCCTTTGAAAGACACAGGTACAGTGCATGCTGGGTAGCATGAAGCAAATGCCTACTGTCTGCTAACAGTCGATAGTGGCCGTGGTGGATAGTAACCCCTTGAGTCATCCTAAGATTCCTCTGAGGAGATGCGGTTATTTGCATTTTATAAATGTAGCAACGGAAGCACAGAAAGGTTAATTAAGTAACCTGTGAGCAAACTGAAGTTCTGATGTTTGAACCCGTGGCAAGTTTTTGGATCTAGCGTCAGCCTCAAAGCACTATACTGTAATGTTTCTTCAATGCTTAAATGTCTATTTTTTTTCCGTGCTGTGAACAGAAGCCTTATGGTGGGGGTGGGGGTGGGGAGGGGCTACATTCTGTGCATGGTGGGACAATTGTTTGGGGATGGTTCATAGACATGGTGGGCTAGAATTCAGCGAGGCCTTTATTAGATCCAGGCGTAAGGCCTAGGACTTCCTTCAGGGGGCAGCAGGGAGCCATAAAGGATAACCTTAGCGGGAGCCTAGGGGCCCCCGGGGAACAGAACCACTGTGGGGGTGCCGATCCTTAGCTCGTGCTGCCTTCCCAGGGACACTAACATAACCGTAAGAGCGCGGACCCCCATCCCCGCGTTCGTCCCCACGCCCTGCGCTCCAGCCTTCCCGTGCGGGAGCGGAGCTCACTGGCCCGTTTCATGCTCTACGTAGCAGCTACGGGGACACGACGTCTAACACTGGGCCCATTTCCGAGGCAGTGGAGGAGGCTCAGAAAGCCACGGGGCCAGCCAGGGCACTCGTCATCCGCCTCCGTTGTCTGACCTTGCCCTTGTTACCTCACCTCTGCTCTCCAGACCCGAAGGCCTCCATTCTCGCCAGTGGTCCGGTAGTCAGGACTCCCAGATGGGCTTTCCTCGGCCTGACCCTGCTTCGGATCGGGCCTCCCTCTTCGCAGCTCGCACCCGCCGCAGCAATAGCTCGGAGGCCCTGCTGGTGGACCGCGCGGCTGCTGGCGGAGCTGGATCTCCACCTGCTCCGCTGGCTCCCCCTGCTGCTGGTCCCCCGGTTTGCAAGAGCAGTGAGGTGCTGTATGAGCGCCCCCAACCAATCCCTTCCTTCTCTTCCCGTACCACCGGCCCCCCAGACCCTCCTCGGGCTGCCAGGCCTAGCTCAGCTGCCCCTGCATCCCGCGGGCCCCCCCGGCTCCCACCGGTGTGTGGAGACTTCCTCTTGGACTATCCGTTGGACCGAGGCTTGCCCCGCGGTAGTGGCGGGGCAGGTTGGGGGGAGCTGCTGCCTGCTCCTGAAGTCCCAGGACCCCTTTCCCGCAGAGATGGGCTCCTTGCCATGCTCCCAGGTCCTCCACCCATATATGCAGCTGACGGCAGCAGCCCCCTCCTTCGCAGCAAGGACCCCAACACCCGTGCCATCCGTTCCAAGCCCTGTGGCTTGCCCCCAGAAGCCGTGGAGGGTCTGGAAGTGCATCCCAACCAATTACTCTGGATGCCCCCGCCCACTCGGATACCGCCAGCCGCTGAGCGAGGTGGCCACAAGAACCTTGCCCTGGAGGGGCTGCGGGACTGGTACATCCGGAACTCGGGACTGGCCGTTGGTCCCCAGCGCCGGCCAATGATCCCGCACGTGGGGCCAACACACACCCCGTTCCTCCATGCCCGCTGCTATGAGGTGGGCCAGTCACTCTATGGCCCTCCCAGCCAGGCACC
The DNA here is from genome assembly GCA_964023405.1 of Apodemus agrarius. Lineage (NCBI taxonomy): Eukaryota > Metazoa > Chordata > Mammalia > Rodentia > Muridae > Apodemus > Apodemus agrarius. Next base: position 12,994,584 of record OZ030010.1, read on the forward strand.
GCTCCCGCACTCCAGGAGTTTTACAGCGCCCCCTGTCTCTGGCAGGTATGGGGGTGCTTTTATTGATGGGTAGGGGTATTGATTCAGATGCTGAAGGTATCCTGACCTTGCAGGGCCCACAAGGCAATGAGCTGTAGTCTTGGCATGGAGTCACTGTCAGACCTAACTTATATTAGTCGTTGGGGCCCTGGCGAGGAGGATCGTGGGTGTTGGTAGCAGTTCCTTGCCAAGCTTTAGAAGGGTTTTTCCGTCCTCCCTAGTGTATGGCAGCTGGCAGTGAGCCTTGAAGTCAGGGTGCTGGGAGGAAGGGACTTGTGCTCTCCCCGGCTTTCTCTTCCAAGCTTACCCCATGCTTGAGACCCTGAAGGTGCTGTCCTGTACCTGTCTCTGCCTCTTTAACAGCTGCTTTTCCTCTCTCTGTGTGTGTCCTCTCCGTCTTTTCCTCTCTTACCTTGTCTTCCCTACCTGTCTTCCGGATTCCTGCTGTCCTTTCTAAAGATACTACACGGATTTCCTGTATCCCCCGGAGCTGAGCGCTCGTTTAAGTGACCTGACGCTAGAGGGGGAGCAGTCTTCCAGTTCTGATACCCAGACCCCAGGGACACTGGTCTGACCCTAAGCCCTGTGTCCGTCTGGACAAACTCCAGTCTGAGGAGCACACAGTCAACCTCGCTGAGCCCTGAGATGTGGTAGCTCTTGGTCCTGAGGGACAACTGCCTGATCTCACAGGACCCCTGGCTTCTTTTTGGCCCAGGAAGATGTCTGATACCCCTGCTTCTCTTCTCATCCTGTGCTGGGGGGGACTGGAGGGCCCCAGCTAGCTTCAAAGAGGGGGATAATGGCGTGGGAATCTGCCCCTTCCTCCATTTCTGTTTACAGTTGTGATTTAGTATTCACTGTCTTTGCCCAACACTAGGTGTTTTATAAAAGGGAAACTGTGAGCTCATTCCTGGTTGGGTTCATTCCTGTCCCCATGCCCAGCCTGGTCCATTCCAGAGCCACCACCCCGCCTCAACAAAATGGACCATAGAGAGTCTCGGGGCTGGGAGTCCGCTGGGGACAGAACTCCCTGCCTCCTCCCGCTAGAGTCCTCGAGCAGATGGGCTTCTGTCTGCATTTGGAAGGATGGGAGTCCAAGTGGGGTACCTGAAGGAACTGTGTCTCTGTCTCTGCCCATAGCCTCTGTGCCGACCTTCCACAATCAGAAGGCCATATAAGAGGTGGTCAAGAAACAGAGCCATTTGGGTATGTTGCATCCTGGGATGCTGCAGTGGTTAAACCTGGCAACTAGTACATGCCAGTAAAACCCTCAGGTGACATCTGGCCATGGGTCACAGGCCACATCATGTCCTCCTTGGCATTCCTTCTATTTACCACTTTTTAAACGAATCCACATAAGCTGTGTTTTCTATATTGTCTGTGACTTTCTGGAGCTGGGGGTTCCCCTACCCCCCTTTACCTGGTGTTTAAATTTTTCTTTTTGTACCAATGGATCTGGGCCCAAGACACTACTCACACTGGAAGGGGATTTCTATAATAAATGTATAAACTGAACTTGATTCTGTGTCTGCTTCACACCTCTAGTTAAGTCAATGTGTGTGTGTGTGTGTGTGTGTGTGTGTGTGTGTGTGTAATGAATGACCAGGAACTCAGTGTGTAGCCCTAGCTTGCCTGGAACTTACTATGCACTTGCACTCACTGGCCTTGTACTCAGAGATCCACCTATATTGGAATAAAGGACATTTAAAACCATGCCCAGCCAGAAAAAAAAATATATTTATGGGAAGAAAATCAACTGAAAATAGCATATAATAGTGCCATGTGTTATGTTTCCTTGAAAGAGATTGTATGTAGCCAGGGCTAGCCACAACTCCTAGTCCTTCTGCCTCAGCCTCAGAGCGGGGATTACATGTGCCACCACGTCCAGCCGTCGTGTTTTGACTTCCCTCACTTTGTGAGATGGGGCAGCTTCATGGCCTCCCTGCGCTTCTATCCCTAGCCCACTTATCCAAAGAGACAATCCAAAATGATAGTACACACTTGTGTCTCCCTCTGTTTTAACCAATTCAGAAGTAGCAGGTATGAAGACCATAGTAGTCACCATTTCGGCACCTAGACACGAACCGGGCCAGGTAGTTAGTGTCCAGCAGAACTGAAGACAGCCGCTGGGCATGGTGGCGCACGCTTGTAATCCCAGCACTCTGGGAGTCAGAGGCAGGTGGATTTCTGAGTTCGAGGCCAGCCTGGTCTACAGAGTGAGTTCCAGGACAGCCAGGACTACACAGAGAAACCCTGTCTCGAAAAACCAAAACAAACAAACAAAAAAAAAAAAAACTGAAGACAGCCACTGGATGGTTCATTGAAAGGTACAAAAGACGCCGGGCGTGGTGGCGCACTCCTGTAATCCCAGCACTTGGGAGGCAGAGGCAGGCGGATTTCTGAGTTCGAGGCCAGCCTGGTCTACAGAGTGAGTTCCAGGACAGCCAGGACTACACAGAGAAACCCTGTCTCGAAAAACAAACAAAAACAAAACAAAAAACAAAATGAAAGGTACAAAGACTTCACACAGGAGGCCGAACTAGCTTGAGATTCAAAGGCTTTATTGATGTAGCAACACAATTATATGTGCCCCATTCCCAGTTGGGGCTATCCCCTAGCCAGCCCCCACACATTGGTCCTTGATACTGAGAACATTGTGAGGGAGGGACATTGTGAGGGAGGGAGGGAGAGGACATCTAAACAGTTGGAGGGAGGCTATTGGGCCTGCTGAGGGCTAGGGTCATCTGAGTTTAAGGGCTCATTGTGGTCAGGGCTGAGGACACTTGGACATAGGCTCAAGATCTGGCCAGGTCTTAACCTACATTCCAAGCTGTGTGGGGTCTGAAAAATCTTTAGAGCTCAAGATTTGAGAATGTCCTGCCTTAGGGCCTAGCTTTGAAGTATGGAAGACCAGTGAGTGAGTCCCACATTTGGGTCAGGGCAGTATCTTGGGGTCCAGTTTTGAGATTGGCCACAGATGCTCTGGCTTAAAAATCCAGTTTCAAGGCTGGATGTAGGTGACTGAGTCTCAAATTCAGGACTGAGGAAGACTTTGGTCCCTAGGTAACAGGGGCTGGAAGCTAAAAGATGATTAGTTTGGGGCTGCACTGAGCAATCACAGGTGCCTCTTTTTGGACCAGCCAGAGGGCTCTAGGCACCCATTGTAATGGCTAGGAAAAGATTTGGTCTTGGGTGTGGGGTGGGGGCCCTCTAGATCCAGGGTGTAGATGGCAGGGTCCTAGGATCCAGCTTCCTGCTCCTGTCCCAGTGCCTCTAGAAGCAGTCCCATGGGTGTCCGCTTTAGACCGATGCTCTCAATCTTGTTCTCAATCTTGTTTTTAAGGTTTCTCAGGCGCAGTGAAGCATGCAGCAGGATCACTGTAGGCAATACCAGGAAATGGGGAATTCACCCAGAGGCAGGCTAATTGAGTGGTGAGTTCTCAAAGCCTGCTGTGGAGGAAGGGTGTGGCCAGGAAGGACATCCCAGTAAAATGGGACTTGGACAGTTTAAGGCACTTAACCCTGGAAGACCCACAAAGGTAACCGAGTGATGCTCCCGGAGGGGCAAAGCCAAGGAAGACACACTTAGTGGAAGCATGTCTGTCCTCCAGGCTTTCTAGTCCCCTCTTAACTCAGTGCCGGGCAGGCCTGCCGTTCAAGGCATGAGCCGGCCACCTTCCCCAGCTATAGCAGGGAGAGTAGAGACTCACAAAACACAGGCGCCGTGATGCTGAGCAGGAAGGTGAAAGCGCCGCCCACGGCCCAGAGAATGAAGAGGCTAATGGTAAGTACTGCAGCCAGGCAGGCAGCAGGGTGGCTGCGTCGGCAGCGGCGCACAGCTGCATGCGTCTCAGCAGCCCACACCAGCACCCCGAGGGCCACCACCACTACCAGTGCGCTCAGGAGGCTGTGCAGAGGACGAATGTACCTGCGGGAACAAGAGCACTCAGCTGGCTGCACTGTACCCCCAATCCTGGACCCCAAGAGTTTTGTTCCCCGTTTCCAGAATTAGCATCCCAGCATAGTCTCACCAGGCCCATCTCCAACAAGTCCATCCCCCAGCAGTTGCTGTGGACTCTTAATCCCCCGGTACTACAATCCTACCTAGACCCGCACATCCTGCTAGAGGGCCTAGGCTCCCAACACTTCTCTGGTCTTTGACTTTAGACCTGCAGGCTGTCTTTCTAGCATTCCTCCATCTGTTCCCACATTTCTCTACTTTGACTTTAACCCTCGCAGATCCCCCATCCGGGCCTTCAGTCAGGCGTAGGCACCTTCCAAAGACCCCCCCACCCCACCCCCGCTACCCTATTTTTGTATAGAGTCACTCTCCCCCAGTTGCTTGAACGGACCTGTTCTTGGTTTCAGTCCCACTCTTACGACCCTGCCCAATATAAGTCCCTCTTCTAGATTGCCTGTCTTTGGCCTCAGGCATCTCAACTCTGGGTCTTCCCTCTGGGCCCAACATGAGCAGGTTCTCTATCTGCTCCCTTTCCAAACCCCGTCTTTACTGCGCCTCCACCTGTCTTAACCCTTCCCGGGCTCCCATAATCTGCCCTATCACTCTTATCGAGGAACCTCTTAGGTACTCTCACATCCGCTTATCAGTCCTTCCTTAAGTCCAGAGTCCACTAGCTAGCCCACGTTCCTCTCCAGTCCTCCTTCCCAGCTCTTGTGTCTTTCTTCCAGTCACCTCCCCCATCCCACCTCCATGACCCTCCTTATAACAAAGATATGCCTCCTTCAAAATTTTCCACCCATGCTCCCCAACCCGTCATATTCTCCCCAACTCACACTACTCAGTCTAGCATTTCCCTTAGATCCCCCTCATCCTCAAAGACCCGCAAGTCCACCCTTCGTCCCGCTAGTATCTTCAGCCAATCACTACCTCCCTCCCTCACCCGGCCAGAGACAGACTGATGCCAAAGCAGAGAAGGTAATTGGTTTGGTAGTAGAGGAGGTTGTTGATGACGCGGTGACACCATCGCTGTGGATCGCTTGGATCGGGAGCCGCCAGACGCGCAGACCCCAGGATAAAGTCGTCTAGGGCGCGCAGCGGTGGCAGCCGCACCTCCGACATCCTGCGGGTTGCTGGACCAGCCCGAAGGGCGGCAAGACTACAACACCCAGTTACCACTCACAGTACCGCGAGGCACTGTGGGAAATGGAGTCCAGGGAGGCTACGACTAGTAACGTAAAGCAATGTAAGCATACCGCGCAGCTGCAAACATGAACGTGACCAGAAACTACCAACGCTCGTAGCAGAGACTGCTGGGAAACCAAGCCTCGCCACGCGGCGAGAAGCTCAAAACTCGAACTTCTCTTTACCCCTGGGCGGGGCACCATGCCGGACTGTGCAGCCTGTGCGTTGACTCAACACTGAACATGCTAAAAATAGGAAGTCAGATCCCAAGCTGGTTCCACTTCCTGACAGGATCCTAGAAGGTCACATTGCTCCTGGAAAAGTATGCCCCACCCTTGAGATCAAGTCATAAATGCCATTCAAAGGCCTTTTATTCACATACATCACAGAGACTATCTCCAGGTAACCATTATTTTTTAAATCCTTAGGTTGGATTAGTATAATCCTCTTGGGTCTCGGGTGCTTTCCGGACTAGGAGGCTCAGGGACAGACTAGGCTGTCCTCAGCCTTTAGCACTCAGTCACAAAAAGTGCTTGGGAAGTGAGCTGTTTATTTAGACACAGCTGTGTTTGAATGCAGAGTGAAAGGCTCATTTATGCTTGCTGGCTGGTTTAACACCCTCAAGACTCAAGGTCCGCTGGCCATCGGCTACTGTAGGTTCCTAGTACAGCTGCCGGGACTCTTTAAAAGTCATCGTCATCACAGATGTCAAGGTACACGTCGAAGGCCTCTCTGTTGCAGTTTCCATCAGGAGTGAAGACATATTTGTGGAAGGTCCCATCTACGCAGATGGCTGGGGAGGGTTGAGGTAGTGTGAAAGATTAGATGCCCAGCCACACACCCCAATCCTCTCAGGTGTCCCACTGGGGCTCATGGTCTAACTCCAGGCCCCTGCCCAAGCGCCACACCCCTTACTAATGAGGTTGGGCCACCCGCTCCAGTTTCCTCCTCCAGCTCAGGATAGCCCTTACATTTTTCTAGGGGACCTGTAGTCCTTGACCCACTTAGTCCCACAGATCAAGGGGCTGCTGCCACTCACCAATTACAGAATTGACATTCTTGGAAGTATTTCGACCGAAGGCGCAGATGCACGCTGACTCGGCAGGCACCGTGAAGCTGGCCAGGCTCCACTGCGAGTCCACATACTGCCCAATCATAGGGCCCACTTTGCCCACACGAGCCAGCCTGCAGGCAGCGTTTGATAAGTCCAGGTGTGGCACATGGCCCGAGGGATCGGGATAAGATAGGGTGAGGACACTTACGCAGAGCGGCGGTTAAGGCGGGTGTCTTTAAGAGCAAAGATATGGACAGTGCCCTTGTCACTGGAAGCACAGAGGAAGGAGGAGTCGTGACTGAAGTTAATGCTGCAAGACAGACGGGTAATCCGACATGATGACCTGTGCTGTAAGATAACCAGCCCACCACACATAGCCTGTGCTCACCAGTACAGGGTGGCAGGGTCAGTGCCTCTTCGAAGCTCTACCAGCTTTTCCTTGGACTGGGTATCAAAAAGACGAATCAGGGTACCCTTCTGGGAGGCTGATGCCACCACAGTGCCTGGCTGGTTCAGGGACACACAGGCCACATCACTCTGATGTGCATTGATAGTGAATGGAGCAGACGAAGTGCCAGGCTTTGTGCTTGCCAGATCCTGGAGGAGGAGGGAGCAGTGTGGGCTTGGGGGTGATAAGGGAGGAGGGAGCACGTGCTCCCCAGGAGAGGCAGCTCCACACACACACACACACACACACACACACACACACACACCCCACCACCCCCTCCCCGCCTCCACCCTTGCCCAGTGGCTCACCACCAGTTGCAGACTTCCACACTTGTGTCCGGGAAACACTAGCAGCTGCTTCTCCAGGCTTGGGCAGAGGTCGCACAGCCCTAGGTTGTGAGGATGAAGTGGGGGTGGGCAGGTGAAGGAGATGGACAGAGCTGATGAGGGCGGGCCAGATTAACCCTCTGTGGCACGGTACGCATAGCAACCTCACAGGGGCAGGCTGCCCATTAAGCTCGGACTCTCCAGGGTCTGAACAGATCCTAAGCTGCTAGGTGATCCTTGGAGGCCCAGGGCCACACCCACCCAGTTCTCCATGAGTGCTTTGTGCGGTCATGTGGGGGCAGGACTGGGGGTAGGGATGGGAATCTAACTGTGGGACTGAAGGGCGTAGAGCCTCTCCCCCAGCATGTCAGAACGCGGCCCTGCTTCTATCTCCTCCTCTCCTTGCCCCTTCCACAGCCTCACATTCTTACACCTGCACCTGGGTCTTCTCACCCTTGGGGTTGTCCCGAGTGTCAAACTCAAACAGCTTTCGAGGACTGTCAGGGAAGGAGTACACGTAGATGCGGTTCCTCAGCACAATCACAATCCTGTAGACATCACAGAGAACACACAGGGCTAGATGAGGACAGGGCAACTACCAGGGTGGCGAGGAGGAGGCAGTGGCGGCGGCGGCAGGGGTGAGGGTGGGGAGGTTACCTTACTTGCTGTGGGAACTTCCTGCCCCGCCCCTATCCCCAGTCTTCATCAAGCTCACTTGTCATGGCGCATGCGCACAGCCAGCACTGGCTTGGTGAAGGTGAACTCCAGCACCAGTTTGTCCTTGGAGTCCTTGCCTTCTCGGGCATCGTCCCAGATCAGCACTGCCAGGCAGATGGGTGGGTTGGCAAGACCAAAGTTTCGGGTGAAAGGCAGACTGGGTGACACAGGGCCCATTCCTACTCCTCATGGGACCCCAGCCACTTGCTGCAGCTTTCACCAAATAGTCAATGCGGGGGGGGGGGGGCCCATGGCACGGACACTTGTGGACCAGATCTCTGATAAAGCACATTCTACAACAGCTATATCATTTGGAGATATCAGGGCTCAGCCGAGCTGGTTGTGTGTGTGTCTTATAGCACAAGAACAACCAGTTAAAGGATTCATACTCAGGCCTACTTCAGGCTTCAGAATCCAGTGTATACTCAGGAGATTTCTGTGATGAATTCTAGGGTTCTGTCTCTCACCCATGACCACTCTTGCCAGGTCTTGGTGGGATCAATTAAGAAGAAAAAAAAAAAAAGACCTTAAAACAAGATGGCACTTGAAACTCAAGCCAAGAGGGCGTAAGAGAGACAGCTCTAAGATTTGAATCCCTGTTAATTGTGTGATCTTGGATAAATCCATTAGCTGAGCCTCAATTTTCTCATCAATAAAAATGAGGACAAGCCCTGAGTATGGCTTAGTGATCGAACATGTGCAAAGGCCTGGGTTCCATCCATAGCACGGAAGGCGGAGAACAGATAATAGTATTTCCTACCACACAGAATGAGCCAGGGATGGTGGGGCCCATCTTTAATCCCAGCAGGCTGAGGCAGGAAGACCTCTGTGAGTTTGCGTTCAGCCTGGTCTAAGTAGTGAGTTCCGGGACAGTCAGGGCTATGTAGAAAGACCCTGCCTCAAAAAGTCCCACATCATCCGAGAACAAAAAGAAAATCCACATAAAAGTAAATGAGCTAATATATAAAATCTGGTGTGACGGCACTAGCCAGTATTTCTGGCACTTGGGAGATAGACTGATTCAAGGTCATATCTGGCTATACAAGACCTGGCCTCAAATTAACTGTAGTTGGTGTGCAAAGTACTTAGGATATCTAGTCACAAGACCTAGTCTCATATTAACATATGTTTGTGTGCAAAGTACTTAGAATAACTAGTAGGTTCCCAGTAAGCGCCGCATTGTTAAGAACGAGGCAAACCGGAGCAGGCAATAAGTAGTTTGCTGTTTTTATAGTGCTGGGGATGGAACTCAGGGCCTTGTACATACCAGGCAAGTGTTCTACCACGGAGCTATACCTCCAGCTCCAATAGCACTCCGTGAGTTTGAGACCAGCCTGCTTTAAAAAGAACTAGACAGTTGAGACCCTGCCTCAAAAAATACTAACAAGACCAAACTTTCTAAGCTGTGAGATCCGTGACTTCCAAACTGTGCCTTACTGTGGGACTCTGAGGCTCAGGACAACTTTATCTGCCAGTGCCTCAGGGTGTCTGTGGGAAGTGAGGAATTTGAGGAATCTGGGTCAAGTCCAGGGTGAACGCGCTTACCTGAGATCTCTGAGAACTTGGGGCTGCTGCCACCGCCTACCAGGGCCAGCAGGTTGGATCGGTGCAGCATCTCTACCAGGCCCACGCTGCCCACCTGCTCGTGGTCTGGACAGGGACCAGGGTGTCAAGAAAGGTAGATGCCAATGCCCACATCAGCCCTCCTGCCCACTGCCCCACTACTACAGCCACTCACCAAGATGGCCCTTCTCCATCAGTGGCTCCACATTGTAGATCCGTACGCCTGTCTCCATGGCACAGCAAAAGCAGCCTGGGGATGGAAGGAATCAGTCTGACTCCGCAGTCTGGGGCTCAGTCATCCCTCACCCTTCTTTTTCCCTCTTTCCCACAGACACAATCATAAGCTTACTTTGGTCTTGGTTGAAATGTAGGCTGGTCACACCTCGAAGTGGCTGCTGAGTCATGGTTCAGGGTGGCCTTCCTAGGCGCAAAAAAAATTGACAGCATTGTGAAGAGTTCCCCAGTGTCCTCTCTTAAGTCCTACAACTTCTGTCCCCCAAGTGATTTCTTCTTCCTCACCACTTGGTCTATTTTGTTTTGAGATAGGGTCTTGCTATGTAGCCCTGGCTGGCCTGGTCCTCCCTATGTAGCACAGGCTGGCCTTCAATTCCCAGCAGTCCTCCAGCCTCCACTTCCTGAGTGATGGGAGTATGTGTGCCACCACGCCTGGCTTCCTCCCCATTTTGATATTTTTCTTTGCCAGACTGCAAAAAACAAAAATAAAAAAACAAGTGGAGGATACCTCAGAGTATCCGTTTAAACCAAGACCACAGGCCTACAATGACATAGACTCGCAACGGCCACAAACACCAACCCGGACTGAACCCATCAGGTAGGAATGGGGTAGGGGGATATCCCATGATACATCCTCCTCCCTCCCAGCCATTCTTGGCTCTAACGTCTGATATGACCTCAAACCTCTTTCTACAAGCTTTTCATCTTCACACCAGCACCCAACTCCACCTGTCAGTAAATAGTGGAAAAGAGCTATTCCAGTCCGAAGACATCTTCAGGAGACAGCTGTGAATGGCCCAACACCCACAGAACTCCCTCCTCAAGCCTAACTATCTTCATCTGGAGGTTTGCCTCCAGGGCATTCATTTACTTCCTCCCATACAACACACTTTCCCCAAACCCTTCTCTCATAATACTAACTCTGATCACTGAGGCAAGCCAGAGAACCCCCTCCCACTCCCTCTACTTAAGTCCTGAAGACTAGACTACACTACACCCCACCCCACCCCACGGGCATTACCTAGACATTTTTTTTTTGGTTTTTCAAGATAGGGTTTCTCTGTGTAGCCCTGGCTGTCCTGGAACTCACTTTGTAGACCAGGCTGGCCTCGAACTCAGAAATCCGCCTGCCTTTGCCTCCCAAGTGCTGGGATTAAAGGCGTGCGCCACCACCGCCCCGGCATTACCTAGACATTTTAAATTCTTCCTATTTGACACATTCCATTCCCTATACTCTTTACCTATGAACCCTGACCTGACCCAACGTTACTCAAGAACCCCCTATGCCCCCAAATTTGTCCCTTTTGTCTCCACGGCTATCTCCTGAAGGTTCTGCCCTAGGGCACAGCTACCCCTTAACGACCTTCATCCAGTAAACACCCCCCCTCCAAAAAAAAAAAAAACCCAAATCCTGCCTAGGAAAACCTCAACCTACCAATGCCGCTGCTCTGTCTCCCTGTCCTAAATATTCCTGCCCTAGAAACCTCAGCCTTTTTTCAAACCCCATCATTTCCAAGACCTCTCTTCAGGCACACCTCCTGCCTATCATCTAAGATCTCAAATCTACTTTTCTGGTGTAAAACCCGGGTCTTGCTTTTACATGAGCACTAGCTTCCAAGAGCCCTTTTTTTTTTTTTTCAATCTCTGCTCCAAATGCCCACACTAACCAAGAACCCTAATTGAAATGCCCCACCCTCTCCCAAAAGTCACATTCCTTTCCACGACAGCACTGACTCAAGCCCCCATACCCACAGTCATCCATCACCTGTCAAGACCTCTAACAGAAAACACCCAACCCATGACCGTGACCAACCCTTGGATCTTGCTCCAGATGCTCGTCGCCTTTGCCGACTTGATCACCCCTCCCCGACCCCTGCCCTAGTCGTTGGTGCCGCCTGCGGCACAAATTTCTGACCTCCCGGGCTTTGGTGCCCGGCTCTGCTGTTTACATCAGTACCTACTTCCGGAGGCGGGAGTCTGTGACCGGAAGTGACTCGTTCTGGGTAGAAAATCCAGCTATGGCTCTTCTCACCCACTTGGCGGACCTGTGGAGCATCCGGAGCAGTAGTAGAGTCCTCCGATGGAAGCTCCGGAAGGAGAATGAGGGCAGATTAGGGGACTAGAGGCACAAGAGACTGCCCAAAGGAAGGACTATCTGAGGGAACCCGGGAGAGGGCTTGCCCCTCCCTAAACGGAAGCAGGCCAATCATTGAGCTCGTTAACCCTCTGAGCGATAGAGGGGTAAACCTCCTAGGCTAACGAGTCCTCTGCGTTGGGCTAGAGTGGCTGTCCAATGTTTGGTTACCTGTGGCTCTAGAAGCTCCGGACTAGAAAATAAAAGATCTTGAAAGCTGCCGGGCGTGGTGGTGCATGCCTTTAATCCCAGCACTTGGGAGGCAGAGGCAGGTGGATTTCTGAGTTCAAGGCCAGCCTGGTCTGCAGAGTGAGTTCCAGAACAGCCTAGGGCTATACAGAGAATTTTACTTGCTTTTCCCCACCCTATTCCTAGCTCTTTACAAAATGATACCTTTTTTTTTTATGGTAAAATGTATGAGTACTCCAGGTGTGACTGCTCTTACACCTGTAGTCCTAATACTTGGCTAGGAAGAGGTAAGAGGACTAGTTCAAGGTTATGGTGGGCTATATGAGACCCTGTCTTTTAACAAAGGTACAAACGGAGAATGCTTACATGGAAACACCAAAGGCCCCACATCACACATTGGAAATACTAGAGTTTTGACGTAAGTGCAATATCCATGACAGTTGTGAGAAATAATAAACGAGGTGGAACTGGTTGCTGAAACAGAATCGGACGGGTTGTGCCAACCTGGGTTACAAAAAAAAAGTCAATAAAAGGAAAAGAATGGAGAACTGCCTTTCATTTACCATAATCAGGGCTATATAGTTAAGACTGTTGGGGGGGGGCGCTGATGAGATGGCTCAGAGGTTAAGAGCACTGACTGCTCCTCCAAAGGTCCTGAGTTCAATTCCCAGCAACCACATGGTGGATCTTTTATCTTTAATGCCTTATTTTGTTTACTCCTTTTTTTTTTTTTTTTTTTGGTCTTTTCAAGACAGGGTTTCTCTGTATAGTCCTGGCTGTCCTGGAACTCACTATATAGACCAGGCTGGCCTTGAACTCCGAAATCTGCCTGCCTCTGCCTACCAAGTGCTGGGATTACAGGCGTGTGCCACCACCGCCCAGCTATTTTGTTTATTCTTTTGTTTTATTTTAATTTTATGTACTTTGTTTTGCCTGCGTGTATGACTGTGTGAGTGTGTCAGGTGCCTTGGAACTGAGGTTACAGACAGCTGTGAGCTGTCATGTGGGTGCTGGGAATTGAACCCAGGTCCTCTGGAAGAGTATTTAGTAGAGGCTTTTTTTTTTCTTAAACCAATAAAGTGTATTATCCTTTACTGTTTTTTTATTTTCTTTTTGGCACAGGCTAGATCCAAACTGTGTAGTATAGAATTGGGATTTGATTTACCGGCCGGCAGGTGCCCAGATAAGAACTAACCAGATATGACCTGCTTAGCTTCCAAGATCAATCCAGGTTGGGCAGTTCAGGGTGACGTGGCCATAGATCGTTACGACTTCCTACTTTGTTTGTTTGTTTGTTTGTTTGTTTTGTTTTTTGAGACAGGGTTTCTCTGTGTAGCCCTGGCTGTCCTGGAACTCACTCTGTAGACCAGGCTGGCCTCGAACTCAGAAATCATCCTGCCTCTGCCTCCCAAGTGCTGGGATTAAAGGCGTGAGCCACCACCGCCTGGCACAACTTCCTACTTTTAAATATGGTTTTGATGCTTTTTGTTTATAGTTTTGGTCCTGGCGGCTGGCCTGGGACTCACTTTATAGACCAGGCTGGATTTGAAAAGACAGACCCACTTGCCTCTGCCTTCCCCCAAAATAGTCAGTAGCAAGAAAATGTCTCAGTGATGTTGGGTCAGCACTGTACCATTCTTTAGCTGTGTAGCTCCAGACAAGGTGCTGAACCCCTCTGAGGCCTGGCTTCCTTACCTAGCAAATGTGCTAAACGACAGCCATGGCCAACGCTCCCTTTCTCTGACCTTTTCCATTTTTCACTGTGTGTGTGTGTGTGTGTGTGTGTGTGTAGGCACACATGCATGAGTATGTGTTTATGTGGGGGCCTGATGTTGACATTGGGAACCACTCTCAGTCTCAGTCACTCTTGTATTTTGCTTATTGAGGTGAAGGCTTCTAGGACAAACCTAATATTTTATTAATGAAAGGAGAAGTATCTCAGGACCCCAAGACCAAGTGCTCAGCAAAACGGAGATTTATTTATCCCAGAGGGACAGGGGGTAAGGAATAAGAAACAAAAGACAAGAGAGAGAGGAGGAGGGAGCAGGGGAATGGACAAAGGATGGATAAAGCCAGACAGGCGTGGCACATAGGAAAAAGGAGGCCTATAAAGGTAAAAGGGGGAACCCTATGCTAGGATGAGGTGTTTAATTTTCACTGGGCATGTTAATTAGGTGAGCCAAGGGCCGTGCTCCACAGCTGGACTTCCACAGTTTGATAGCTGGACCTAGTCAGTCAGCCTCAGGAGGAGGAAGTGGATAAATAGGGAATAGCCCTTGGGGGCTAGTTTTAGGAATGCAATCTAAAGGTTTTTATCAAGGCAGAGGGAATGGGGAGAAGGGGGAGGCCTGCCAGAGCCTGCTCTCAATGCTCAGGCTGGCCAGAGTCCCTCCAATTAACATTTTCTGTTTAACCTCATCTTTTTTTAAAAAAAAGATTTATTTGTTTATTATATGTGAGTACACTGTAGCTGTCTTCAGACACTCCAGAAGAGGGAGTCAGATCTCATTACAGATGGCTGTGAGCCACTATGTGGTTTCTGGGAATTGAACTCAGGACCTCTGGAGGAGCAGTCAGTTCTCTTAACCACTGAACCATCTCTCCAGACCTAACCTTATCTTTTTTTTTTTTAACCTACTCATGATACTTCATAATCTAAACCTAGCATGGTTCAACCATTCTGTTACCAGTAGTCATCTAAGTTCTTTATGGTCCTGTGTAGTCATCTGTCTCTGTCTCTGTCTCTCTCTGTCTCTCTGTCTCTGTCTCTGTCTCTGTCTCTCTGTCTCTCTCTCTGTCTCTCTCTCTCTCTCTCTGTCTCTCTGTCTCTCTCTCTCTCTCTCTCTCTCTGTCTCTCTCTCTCTCTCTCTCTCTCTCTCTTTTTCTTTCACTTTGAGGGGAGAGATGGGCTTGGGGCAACACTTCCTTATAATGAAACTTACTTTGAAGTCATCATGCTTCCTTTCATGGTTTTTCTAAAATCCCTTTGTAGTTTGACCTTGTGGACAGTTTGATTTTTTTTTTTTTTTTGGTTTTTTGAGACAGGGTTTCTCTGTGTAGCCCTGGCTGTCCTGGAACTCATCTGTAGACCAAGCTGGCCTCGAACTCAGAAATCTGCCTGCCTCTGCCTCCCAAGTGCTGGGATTAAAGGCGTGCGCCACCACCGCCCGGCAACAGTTTGATTTATAGAATGGATTTTAGTTGCTGATTCCTCTCCATACCCTTCTCTCATGCCCCTCCCTCTCCTGCTGGACCCTCATCT
This sequence comes from Apodemus agrarius, assembly GCA_964023405.1. Lineage (NCBI taxonomy): Eukaryota > Metazoa > Chordata > Mammalia > Rodentia > Muridae > Apodemus > Apodemus agrarius. The sequence goes on from OZ030010.1 coordinate 13,009,693, forward strand.
CCCAACAAGCATCTGTTCTACTTTAATGGCGTCTTTTGGTGGGTGGCGCACTGAATCTTGAGCATGGGCAGGAGATGAGTTGCTCAATCGGGGCCAACTTATCAGTGCCTATACCACTGAAGAGACCTACAGCCTCCTCCCTAAGAACAGTTAATGCCTGAAAGGAGGGATGGGACCTGCTTCCCCTACTCATGATGCGTTGACGATGAGCTCAGTCTTGTGCCAGTCCCGTGCAGATAACCACAACTTCAGAAGACATATTTTTGATATACATCTCCTCGTTCTCTGGCTCTCATACCCTCTCTCCTCTTTTTTCCTTGATGTCCCCTGAGCCTTGGATGGGGAGATATAGCGGTCCCTTCTCTTCACCAGGCATGGGTTTCTGCATTAACCACTGTCCTCTGTAGTCAGAAGTCGAGCTGATGAAAGCAGGGAACAGCACTAATCTCCGATGGCGGAAGGATGGACAGCTTTAGTTTTCCTTTGAGATATTTAACTCCTGATCCTCATGCTACTGAGGCAGGAGGAAAAACTATGAGGACTCGTGAAAGAAAAAGAGCCCTTTTAGGGGTTGGCGAGACTGCTCAGTGGTTAGGCGCTCTTGTTGCTTCTCCGGAGGACTCAAGTTGGGTTCCCAACACACACACACATCCAGCGGCTCACAACCACCTGTAACTCAGCTCCAGAGTTTCTGGTACCCTATTCTGGCCTCTGAGGGCATCCACTCAGGGCATACACATACACATAGATAAGAAAATCTAAATAATTAGCTATTCTTCTAGAGTGTATTTGAAGCTGTTCCACAGCTGAAAATCAAGGATTCTAGCAGAGGCTCAAGTGTGTGGTAAAGGTTGTCAACATAGAGACTGTTTCTTTTAAATAGAAATATTTTCAAGCAGTGGTGTGGTGGTGCACACCTTTAATCCCAGCACTCAGGAGGCAGACGCAGGTGAATCTCTGTGAGTTCAAGGCCAACCTGGTCTACAGAGTGACTTCTAGGACAGCCAGGGCCATACAGAGAATCCTAGCCTTTGGGGGAAAAACAGAAAAGAAAAGAAAAGAAAAGAAAAGAAAAGAAAAGAAAAGGAAGTCTTAAATACAATTTGGGGCTGAGAGGTGGCTCACCAGTTAAGAGCACTTGTTCTTTCAGAGGACCTGGGCTCTCCTCCCAGCACCCACATGGTAGCTCACGACCATCTGTGACCCCAGTTCAAGGAGAACTCACCCCTTCTTACCTCTAACAGCACCAGACACACATATGGTGCAATACACATATACAGACAAGACATTTATGCATACACATAAAATAAATCTGAAAAAAAAAAAACGTTGTCACCATCCCTTTTGGGAATGCTTTCTTTGGGGCCAGTGAAGTGGATCAGCATGTGTGGGCACTTGCCACCAAGCCGGACAACTTGAGTTCATTGGTGGAAGGAGAGAACTTACTCTAGAAAGTTGTCCTCTGATACCATGGAACACAAGCCCCCTCCTCAAACACATGGAAAATAAATGTAAAATCTTATTTTAGTTTTTTTTTGGGGGGGGAGCCTTTGTTTTATCCAGAGTGAGCCTTGGCACAGAGTGCTATATAGGAAACTAGGTACTTGGTGATTGTCCACGCAGGGGTCTTGCCCTGACCTCCCTCTGTTTCCTTGGTCCACTTCAGTGCCAGGACCTTCCTGCTTTTTTTTTTTTTTTTTTTGGTTTTTCAAGACAGGGTTTCTCAGTGTAGCCACCTTCCTGCTTTTATAACCACGTGTGATACAGCTCCTCAGAATACATTTTGAGATCTATTTTATGTATATCTGCTTTGTTTGCATGTATGTCTGTGAACCATGTGCATGCGATGTTTGAGGAGGTTGGCAGAACTCTGGAGATCCAGGCCACTTTGCCTACATAGTGATCCAGCCATGGATACACAGTGACACCTTGTTTCAAATAAACAAACAAAAATCTTAATAATGAAGCTGGTGGGAAGGAGCCCAGAGCTGGCGGGGCTCTTTCCCTATGAATGCATGGCTCACTGTACAGAGAGTCTGTCAGCAGAATGTTTGCTTAAATTGGACTGTCACGTCTTCTTGAAAGAATGTTATAAAGCAAAGCAAATACCTGGGCATGGTGACCCATGCCTTTAACTCAGCATACCAGAGACCAGAGAGGGTAGATCTCTGAGTTCCAGGCAAGCCTGGTCTACATGAGTACTCAGAGATACAGGAGGAGACCTCAGCTCAAAACATATTTTAAAGCCTTAAACACTACCCAAAGCCCTCCCATACTTTCTGGCTCCTCCCCAGTGCCACTTATTTTTTTTTGTTTTTTTTTTATTTTTGTTTTTTTTTCGAGACAGGGTTTCTCTGTGTAGCCCTGGCTGTCCTGGAACTCACTCTGTAGACCAGGCTGGCCTCCAACTCAGAAATCTGCCTGCCTCTGCCTCCCAAGTGCTGGGATTAAAGGCATGCCCGCCTGAGTGCCACTTCTTTTATGATCATCTATTTTCTTATCTATAATTTACGTAGTTGTTAACATTGAGAAATCGTGGAGTTTTCTTTTGGCCCAAAATCATGACAATCATCCTGCCTCGGTCCCCTAAGTGTTAAAATCACAGGCTTGAGTGTCTGAACCCAGAAATGTTCTAACACAGAAACCATGAAGCAGTGGTTCTCAACTTGTGGGTCACAACCCTTTGGTACAACTCTCATCTCCAAAAACTATTTACACTAAGATTTACAGCACTAGCAAAATTACAGTATGAAGTCACAGCATCAGGAAAGTTGCGAACACTGCGTATGAAACCTAATGTAAATAATACATTAGCTTCCCGCCTCCTCTCAAGCCGTCTGTGCTGAAGTACACCCACTTGCCCCCAGCTAGGAACCTATCTAACAGTCTTGGGCCCTCATCCCCCCAGTACCTTGTTCTTGGCCAACTCAGACTTACAGAAGAGGCTAAGGCACTGTTTCTATTTTAATGTGGCACAAGGTACCAAAACCAACACCTTGGCCTCCCCTCCTGCCAGCAGAGGGCGCACATCCAGTAGCGGCTGGGGCTCCGGGAGTATTAAAAAAAACAAAAAAAAAAACCAAAAACAAACAAACAAAAAAAAAAAACAAACAAACAAACCTGTAAAGAAGGGGACAACCAGGTGGTGGCGGCGGCGCACGCCTTTAATCCCAGCATTTGGGAGGCAGGGGCAGGCAGATTTCTGAGTTCGAGGCCAGCCTGGTCTACAGAGTAAGTTCCAGGACAGCAAGGGCTACACAGAGAAACCCTGTCTCGAAAAAAAACAAACCAAAACAAAACAAAACCAAAAACCAAAACAAAACAAAGAAGGGGACAATTTAGCGTTGGTCCCCAACCCCGGGAGAATAATCGTGATGAAAGAGCTAGAGATGCTCCTTAAGGTGGCAGGGGTGGCTGACCATGATGTCCAGCCTCAAGTGGATTGGTACAAATTCCAGGCTCAAACGAAAAATAATCAGGGAATCTGAGCATGGTGGCTCAAGCCACCAACTCCATCTGAGAGGTGGAGTCCGAAGGGTCTAGAGTTCAAGGCCAGCTTCAGTTATACAGGAAGGCCGAGGTAAGTCGGACTTAACGAGACCCTGTTTTATTTTATTTTATTTTTTAAAAGGGGGGATTGTTGGGCTGGAGAAATGGCTCCAGTCATTAGGAGCACTGGCATTAGGAGCACTGGCCGCTCTACTGGAGGACTCAAGGTTCAGTCCCAGCACCAACGTGTCTCCCAGCTGACTGTGACTCCAGTTCCAGGGGAATCCAATGCCTTCTTCTGACTTCTGGCCCCAGCTATGCAAAGCCGCGCACAGATGGAATACACACTAAGCACCCACACACATTAAACAATGAAATAACAGTGAAAATGGGCTGGAGAGATGCATCAGTGGATAAAATGCCTGGTCGGTGGCCGTGAGGACCTGCGCTCATATCCCCAGTACCCATGTACAACCTAGGCAAAGTCATGTCATAATCCCAGCAGTGGGACATAGGAGGGGTGACAAGATGCCCCCAGGGGCTCAGTGGCCCACCATCTAGCAGAAGTTCAGGTCAAATGAGAGACCTTGTCTCAAACAAACAGAGATCCAGGCCAGACAGACCTACCTCTGAGTTTTGAGGCCATCCAAGGATACATCCAAGGATACCCTGCCTCAAACAAACAAAAACTATGGATGGGGGCTGCAGAGATGGTTTAATGTTTAATAGCATTGGCTGCTCTTCCAGAGGACCCAGGTTCTATTCCCAGTACCCATGTGGTGACTCACAACTGTAATTTCAGTCTCAGGACATGTGATGTCCTCTGCAGGTCTTTGGGACTCTGCATGCATGTGGTATACGACATATATGTAGGCAAAACATGCACATACAGCCAGGCAGTGGTGGCACACGCCTTTAATCCCAGCACTTGGGAGGCAGAGGCAGGTGGATCTCTGGATTTGAGGCCAGCCTGGTCTACAGAATGAGTTCCAGGACAGCCAGGTCCACACAGAGAAACCCTGTCTCGAAAAAACAACAAAAAAAATGCACATACACAAAATAATAATATATATGTAAACCTATATATGTTTTGTGGTTGGGCAGCCAGCTTGGTCTACAGAGTGAGTTCCAGGACAGCTAGGGCTCCACAGAGAAACCCTGTCTCGAAAAAACCAAATCCAAAAAACCAAAAAAAAAAAAAAAACCCTCATCACTAATAACAGTAATGTAATCCTACTAGAGACATCAAATGGTCGACATATGCTCGCTAAGTTTGAAAAAGAAGCATAATAAACAGGGGGGGTGGATAGTGAGAAACGTTTGGTTTTGTTTAATCAAAAGTAGTTAGTCTGGCAAGAACTTGCATTCCGAGATTTTTCCATTCCGTTTAGCTTTGGTTAGGCAATTGTGTCAGATTGTGAAGTCAAGTTCCAACCAATGGGGTAAAATGCAGTCAACACACAAGGGACAAATGAAAGGAGCCACTTTGTCCCAGGTTTGTGTTCTAGCACTCTTTTACTGCTGTCCCCCACCCCACCCGCTCTCCTTCCAGCGAGCTCCCAAGAATTACTTTGCCTCGCTACTTTTCTTCCCATTTGAGTGCCCCTTTATGCAAGGTCAATGTTTTTATTGCTTGCTTGCTTTTTTCTTTGTTTGTTTTGGTGTTTTGAATTTGGTTTTTTCGAGACAGGGTTTCTCTGTGTAGTCCTGGCTGTCCTGGAACTCACTCTGTAGACCAGGCTGGTCTCGAACTCAGAAATTCACCTGCCTCTGCCTCCCAGAGTGCTGGGATTACAGGTGTGCGCCACCACTGGCCGGTGTATTGCTTGTTTTCAACACCGTGCACCCGTTTGATTTGGAACTATGTAGACTAGGATGACCCTGATTTAAAAAAAAAAAAAAAAACAGCCTGTCTCTGCCTCTGTAGTGCTGGGATTAAATGCACTCAATAGGATTGATAACTTTTTGTTTGTTTGTTTGTTTGTTTGTTTGTTTGTTTTTTGGAGATAGGGTTTTTCTGTGTATCCCTGGCTGTCCTGGAATTCACTCTGTAGACCAGGCTGGCCTCGAACTCCGAAATCCGCCTGCCTCTGCCTCCCAAGTGCTGGGATTACAGGCGTGCGCCACCACCGCCCGGCTAGGATTGATAATTTTTTTTTTTTTTTTTTTTTTTGGTTTTTCGAGACAGGGTTTCTCTGTTTAGTCCTGGCTGTCCTGGAGCTCACTCTGAAGACCAGGCTGGCCTCGAACTCAGAAATCTGCCTGCCTCTGCCTCCCAAGTGCTGGGATTAAAGGCGTGCGCCACCAACGCCTTTAATTTATAACTTTTAATCTGCCACTTCAAAAAATAGTTATGAGAGCCTCGACAGTAAAATGTACCCTCCGCTGACCTTTTACCCACGACAGATTTTTACAGACTGACGTGGTCTTTGAACCCATGACCTACAGTCTCGGGCTACAAGCACTGCGCATGCCCCGAGGCAGTCAGCGGAAACTTGGTGCAAAGGTGGAGGCGGAGCCTCGTTTTTCCCAGGGCCCCCACCATCCTCAGAAAGGAAGTCCCGCCTTTATCCGGCTCTGACCAATCGGAGCTCACCAGGGAAGCTCCGGAGCCAATGGCCTGCGCGAGTGCCTTGGTCGCAGGTTCCAAAAGGAAGGATTAGGGGTCAGGGGAACGCGGGTGACCGTGGAGGGTGGGTAGAGGCCTTCCGCTGACTCGATCCTGCCATCCGCCACAGTCACCGGGCAGAAGGCAGGCCAGGACGGGGTCCTGGGGCGAGCGGACTGGCGGCCGGCTGTGTCCAGGCGCTGCTTCTCGCTCCTCCCCCCCAGCAAGTGGCAGGTTCCAAGATGGCCGCCCTCCGCCGCGGCGCGAGGTGGCTCCGCCCCGGCTCCCCCCTCGCCCGACTCCCGCGTGGTTCGGTCCGGGCGCCGCGCTCGTGCCGGGCTGCCGGGGTTGCGACGCGGGCGCCCCCCGGGCCACACGCGGTGGTTTGGGCCGTGCTTGCGTCACAGCTTTGGGGCGGAGGCTTCCCTGCACGCAGATTCCCAGGGAGCGTGTGGTGGGGGACCGCGACCATTCGCGAGGGAGGGCTGGCCGGGGCGACCTGGGTTTTCTTTTCCAGACAAGGTCGCACAGTATGTCCAAGCTGGCCTGCGACACCGTGCTGGCCGCAGTGGCCTAAAACTCTAGATCCTCCTGCCCACCCCGCTGAGCACTGACAAGACAGGAGGGACGGGGAGGGTGGGAGGGGCTTGGGGGAGTACTGAGCATCACTCCGATATTTTTTTTTTCGAGACAGGGTTTCTCTGTGTAGCCCTGGCTGTCCTGGAACTCACTCTGTAGACCAGGCTGAATCCGCCTGGCTCTGCCTCCCAAGTACTGGGATTACAGGCGTGCGCCTCCACGCCTGGCCACTCCAATATTTTAACAATAACAATCGGAAGCCCATCGTTTTGGGTCCAAGCACTTGGGAAGCAGAGACAGGCAGAATTCCGTGAGTGTGGGGGACATCCTGGTTGGTCCACACACTGAGTTCCAGGACAGGAACCTGGTGAAGCCATGTCATCACATCTTCTCTACCTCCCCCTCAGAGAAAAAGAATAAAGAATAACAAAAATAATAACAAGGCATAAAGAGATGGCCCAGCTGTTAAGAGCACTGGTTGATTTTCCAAAGGACGGGGTTCAATCTCAGCACCCAAATGGTGGTTCACAACTGTGTATAACCCTAGTTCCAGGGGATCAGAAGCTCTTTCCAGGCCTCCACAGGCATCAGGCACATAAGGTGCGCAGATGTAAGCGCACGCAAAAGATATAAAATAAAAAACAATTCGCTTTATATCCTCACTCATAACTCATGTCCATTACCCCATCGTCTTATACTTTGCCTTTCTTGTTCTTTTCCTTGTTATATTGTATCCATGTGTACATATATTTATTTATAGATTCCAAATATGAGAAACTATCCATTTTTTTCTGAGATTGTGAGATCTCACTTAACACATAGTCTAAGACCATCTATTTTCCTGCAAAAAAAATTAACTTCTTTTGTCAGAGCTGAATAACATTTCTTTTTTTTTTTGTATGTGGCTAATGAAAAGTTGGTGTGTGTGTGTGTGTGTGTGTGTGTGTGTGTGTCTGTTAATGGACAAGTTGATTTCAATTCTTTGATATAGTGATCAAAGCAGCAATAAACACAGGAGTGTCAATATCTCTAGGATAGGGTATGCAGTTCTCTGGCTATTTACCTAGGAGTAAAATAGCTGGGGCATATAGCAGTTTCATTTTTAATTCTTTGAAAATTCTCCAAACAATGGCTTAATTTATCTGCACCACCACTAACATCCTTTGTAACATTGTCATATTTATTCCATCTTTTTTTTTTTTGGATTTGGTTTTTTTCGAGACAGGGTCTCTCTGTATAGTCCTGGCTGTCCTGGAATTCACTCTGTAGACCAGGCTGGCCTTGAACTCAGAAATCCGCCTGCCTCTGCCTCCCAGAGTGCTGGGATTACAGGTGTGCGCCACCACCGCCCGGCTCATTGTCATATTTATTGATAGCTGTTCTAACTGGGGTTGGGGGTTACCTCAAAGTAGTTTTTATTTGCATTTTCTTTTTTTTGTTTTGTTTGTTTGTTTGTTTTCGAGACAGGGTTTCTCTGTGTAGCCCTGGCTGTCCTGGAACTCACTCTGTAGACCAGGCTGGCCTCAAACTCAGAAATCTGCCTGCCTTTGCCTCCCAAGTACTGGGATTAAAGGTGTGCACCACCACTGCTCGGCTATTTGCATTTTCCTAATGGCCAAGGATACTAAACACTTTCAAAGTTGTTATTGACTTTTTCTTTTGAGTCATGGTTTCTCTGTGTAGATCTCAAACTCAGAGATCCACTAGCCTCTGCATCTTGAGTGCTGGGATCAAATGCAAGTGTCACCACTGCCCGGTCCCTTTTTATTTTTGTTTTGTTTTTTGGATTTGTTTTTTTCGAGACAGGGTTTCTCTGTATAGCTCTGGCTGTCCTGGAACTCACTCTGTAGACCAGGCTGGCCTCAAACTCAGAAATCTACCTGCCTCTGCCTCCCAAGTGCTGGGATTAGAGGCGTGCGCCACCCGGGCCCCTTTGTATTTTTTTTTTTTTTTTTTTTTTTGGTTTTTCGAGACAGGGTTTCTCTATGTAGCTCTGGCTGTCCTGGAACTCACTCTGTAGACCAGGCTGGCCTCGAACTCAGAAATCCGCCTGCCTCTGCCTCCCAAGTGCTGGGATTAAAGGCGTGCGCCACCACGCCCGGCTCCGCCCCTTTGTATTTTTTAAGTTGTCCGTTCTGTTCACTTTCTCATTTGATGATTGGCAGGCTTGTTTCCTTGTTATTTAATTTCTGCAATTATTTGTAAATTCTTGATATCAGCCCTTTGAGGTATAGCTAGTAAAGAGTGTCTTCTAGAGGCTCTTTGCTCTGCCTACTGTCCCCTTTGCTGGGCAGAAAGTGTTTATTTTCTTGCAGTCCCATCTATTGATGTTTGGGTTAGCTCCTGTGCTATTGGTGATCTATTAAGAAAAGTTCTAGGCTGTGCATGGTGGCGCACACCTGTAATCCCAGCACTCGGGAGGCAGAGGCAGGCGGATTTCTGAGTTCGAGGCCAGCCTGGTCTACAGAGTGAGTTCCAGGACAGCCAGGACTATACAGAGAAACTGTAAAAATAAAAAAAAAATAAAAAAAAAAAAAAAAGAAAAAGAAAAAGAAAAGAAAAGAAAAAGAAAAAGAACAGTTCTTTGGGGCTGGTTCAGCGGTTAGGAGCACTGACTGCTCTTCCAGAGGTCCTGAGTTCAAATCCCAGCACTCACATGGTGGCTCACAACTATCTGTAATGGGATCTGATGCCCTCTTCTGGTGTGTCAGAAGACAGCTGCAGTGTATTCATATACATAAAATAAGTAAATCTTAAAAAAAAAGAAAAGTTCTTTGGGTCAGACATGGTGACATATGCCTTTAATCTCAGCAAATGGAAGGCAGAGGTCTGGTCTACATAATGTCTACATAATGAGTTCCAGGACTACAGATCAAGACTATGTTTGGAAAAAGGGGAGGGGGGAAGGGAATAGGGAGGGGAGGGGAGAGAAGAGAGGGAGGGGGAGAAGAGGGAGGCAGGGAGGGAGGGAGAAAAAGAGAAAAGGAAGAAACAAAAGGAAGAAAGGAAGGAACCCAATACCTTGAAAGGTATTTCCTACAGCCGGGCGGTGGTGGCTCATGCCTGTAATCCCAGCACATGGGAGGCAGAGACAGGCAGATTTCTGAGTTCGAGGCCAGCCTGGTCTACAGAGTGTGTTCCAGGACAAAGAAACCCTGTCTTAAAACCCAAAAGAGAGAGAGAGAGAGAGAGAGAGAGAGAGAGAGAGAGAGAGAGAGATTTCCTATGTTTTCTTCTAACCCTTTGAGTATTTCAGGTTTTAAATTCTGGCATTTGATGGAGGTTTTAAGTCATCCAATGTGGGTTCTGGGAAGCAAACCCTGGTCCTCTGCAAAAGCAGCAAGTACACTTAACCACTGAGCCAGCTCTCCAGCTCCTAGGTTCTTTTTGCAAAGAATGTTCTTGTTTCCTTTGTCAAAACCAAAGTGGGTATAGCTTAGCCATTTTATTGGTCTATCTGCCTATTTTTTTTCAAATACCACTGTCTTCATTACTGTCTATAGTATAATTTGAGGTCCAGTATAATTGCTTTGACTACACATGGTATATTGTGGTTCCATATGAATTTTTTTCCTAAACCTGTTAACTATGACATGGTGATTCTGATAGGCACTACATTAATTCTGTAGATTAAATTTGGTTGTTTCACAATATTACTGCCTATCCAGAATTATGGAATAATTTTCCATTGACTAATACCTTCTGTGACTTCTTTGTTCAATATCTTGAAATTTTCTTTTTAGAGGTCTTTCATTTTGGTTAAACATACTTATTTTGGGAAAGTCACTTTGAGTGGAATAGTTTCCTTGCTTTCTTTCTTGGAATAGTACACTGTTAGTATAAATGAAGGCTTTTTTTTTTTTTTTTTTTTTTTTCCGAGACAGGGTTTCTCTGTATGGCCCTGGCTGTCCTGGAATTCACTCTGTAGACCAGGCTGGCCTCGAACTCAGAAATCCGCCTGCCTCTGCCTCCCAAGTGCTGGGATTACAGGCATGTGCCACCACGCCCGGCTGAAGGCTCCTTTTTTTTGACAATTTCAGTATGTAGCTCTGACTGGCCTGGAACTGTCTATGTAGACTATGCTGGCCTTGAACTCACTGGGACCTACCTGCCTCTGACTTCTGAGTGCTCAAATGGTATTTTTTTCTTTTTTTAAAGACCTACTTATTTTTTATGTATGTGAGTACTGTGGCTGTCTTCAGATGCACCAGAAGAGGGTGTCAGATCTCTTTATGGATGGTTGTAAGCCACCATGTGGTTGCTGTGATTTGAATGCAGGACCTCTGAAAGAGCAGTCAGTGCTCTCCATCTCTCCAGCACAAAATGCTGCTTTCAATGCTTATTTTGTATCCTACAACTTATTCTGAGTGTGCATCAGTTCTATGAATTTTCTAGGAGGCTCAATAGTATCTTTTAAGAGTCATATCAAGAGGACATAATCATCTTGATACCAAAACCAGATAAAGAAACTACAAAAGGAAAAGGAAAATAAAGAATAAAAACTACATAGCAAGCCGGGCGGTGGTGGCGCACACCTGTAATCCCAGCACTCTGGGAGGCAGAGGCAGGCGGATTTCTGAGTTTGAGGCCAGCCTGGTCTACAGAGTGAGTTCCAGGACAGCCAGGGCTATACAGAGAAACCCTGTCTGGAAAAAACCAAATCCAAAAAAAAAAAGAAAAGAAAAGAAAAGAAAAGAAAAGAAAAAGCAAACTACAGAGCAATCTGATGAACACAGATGCAAACAGGGAACCGTGTTGATGTCTATGGTGTATTTTACTACGGAGGACCATTCGGATATCCGTGTCTGTGCTGCAGCCTGGGGACCACACTGATCCGAGTGGCCTGCACTGCCATGTGAGGCAATAGTGACAGGGTGTACTGGCGATGAGAGCCATGTCTGTGGCCTTACTACAGTCAGGGTCTGTATTGATGTCTGTGACCCAAGTTATCACTGAAGACCATGCGGGTATTTGTGGCCTGTGCTGCCACCCAATGCCATGTTGGTGTCCTTGTTGCAGGATGGGCCTTGTCGTGGTCTGTGGTCCTACTGCAGCTTGGGGCCATGTTCCTTAGTCTGTGCTGTCAGAAACGTGAATTCCCATGCTCTGTGCTTCTGCTGTGAAGAGCAGGAAGGCTACTTTTGCTGTGCTATTGATGACTGCCGATGCACAGCTAAGGCGCAGGGCCATGGAAGGCTTCCGTGACAACCCCTCTCCCAACCCTCCCAAAAGTATTAGCCTAGATAGGAAGGACTCAGTTCTACTCAGGAGGCATGCCACTGAGTTTGACCATGCTCCAGTGAGTATAGAGATAACACAAATGGGACTTAGTTTTATTTTCTAATTTTTATTTCTTATTATTTTAACTTGTTTTGGCAGGGAGGTCACGAAGTAGGGTCGGGGATAGACATGGAAGGACTGGGAAGTGTGATGAGGGTGTGTGATGTGAAATTCTCAGGGAGTCAATAAAAATGTTATGTTAAAAAAATCCTAAGAAAATGCTTACAAACTGAATCCAGGAACACATGGAGAAGATTACACATTATGACCAAGTAGGCTTCAGTCCCAAAAGGCAAAGGGGTTTCAACATATATAAATCAGTCAATGGAATATAGCATATAAACAAACTCAAGGACAGAAAAACAGGAATCATTTCAGTAAATGCTGAAAACGCATTTGACAAAGTTCAACATGTTTTTGTGATAAAAGCTCTGGAGACTATAGAAATACATGGAAATATGTCAAAATAATAATAGCTACATACAATAAATCTATAGCCAACATTATATTAAATATAAATACACTGAACATTTCCTCTGAAATCAGGAACAGATGCCCACTCTCCCCTATCTTATTTGATACAGTATCAAAGTCTTAGATATAGCAATTAGATAAGAGAGAGACAGAAAAGGGGCAATAGGAAGGGAAAGCCGCACTCTCCTGACTTCTTTTTGAGACAGGTTCCTAAGAGTTCTGGCTGGCCCGGGGCCTGTTGTACAGCAGGCTGCCTTCGCACTCATGGAGAGCTGCCTACTTTTGCCTCCTGAGTGCTAGGATCAAAGGTGTGTGCTGCTACACCAAGCACATTTCCTGACAGTCCCAGTTCTAGCCACATTTACCAGTATCATTCTGTTCTGGGATGTTTTGATTCTTTTCAGTGTGTGCCACGGGTTGACAAGTTAGGTATTTTTACCTGTGGCCCAGATCTAAGTTAAATACCATATATATATATATATATATATATATATATATATATATATATAGGATGATTTAGAAACAATTGTGTCTAAGACTCTGACTTCTCTAACCATTAAGCAGGAAAAAGAAAAAGGTTCAGGATTCTCAACAATAACCTTTTTTTAAAAAATTAAAGAATAGCATCACATATGGCATGCAGAGAAACTGCATGAGTCAGAAATACCTTTTAACCTAAGCAACATTCTGGACCTAAAAGTCCAGAATGGACTTTTTGGAAACTGGAACTAACCCATACTATTCGCGGGCAGAAGTCTCCCTTTCTCTTCAGTGCATCATCAGCTCAGGGACATTCCTGGAGGTCTTCCCTTTCTCTTTCAAAGGTCATAAGTAAGTGCTAGCAGCACAATCCTGAGCAAGACTCCTTTACCACATGGGCATATGAGCAGGAGAGGTGGCTGGGGGCTTAAGAGTGCTTCCTGTGCTTCCAGAGGACCCAAACTTGGCTTGCTTCCTAGCACCCATGCAGGGCAGCCTGCAACTGTCTGTAACTTCAACTCCAGGGGAACTCAACACTCATGGTCTGTGAGCATTTGTATTCCCAATTGCATATTGTCTCTCTCTGGAAGCATTTGTATTCATAATCACACACACACACACCACCACCACCACCACCACCACCACCACCACCACCACCACCACCACCACCAACAACAACAACAAAATACAGTAAACCTTTAAAAAAAATATGGGCCTTTAAAGGCAATTCAAGATCCAAACTCAGGAAGTTGTTGAGATGCAGCAGTGCAGATTTTATAGTGTTTGTCTGGGGACAGACTTCATAGTTTTTATGTACCAAGAGCAAGCTATGTATTGAATGGGTAATTTCCCTCAGCAGGGAAATGAGGTTAAGAAATGAAGTATTTCCACTTTGGTTATCTCAGTTCCCACCCAAATTTACACTTTACATACTGGTTTTGATTTTATCCTTCCATGATTTAAAATGGTTTTTATTACACTCTAAATTTTGGCAAATAGTCTGCTCTATCTAGTCACGTCCCCATCCCTGCATCTCAAAGGAGGACAGAACAATTATCTCCCATCTTCTCCCTGGCATCTGTTGTAGATTGCGCAAAAGGAGTGACAGCCTGGGTGATGGGAAGTGGTCTATGTGTCAGTCTTCATCTGAGTCACCAGGTCCCATGTACTGGCAGATGGCATCATAGTGGAGCTCTACCACCCGATTCTCTCTCCCAAGTTGGACCAAAGCACGACTCTGTGCTATGTCCCGGCTCAGAAGAAGTCCCACCTGAGGAAGGACAACGGGGCAGAGTGAGCAAGGTCAGCCCAGATCCTCAGTGCTGGGATTTCAGACTCTCATTTCCAGACATGGACTTACCTTTCCAGTATGTGGTCCCAGCACCACCATCACACGGTGGCCTTCTCCCTTGGGAATCAGGGTCTCCAGCATGTCTTCTCTCACAGCTACAGATGAAGGAGAGGGGAATGAAGTCCACAGCAAAGGCCAGCCTGGCCAGATCCTGTCAGTAGTGCCTTTGCTAATACTTATTAGAACTACTTTTATACCCTGCTGATAGATGTAGTCCCACTCTACCAATTTCACAGGTGAGAAAACAAAGGAGTAGCTCACAGAAATAACCACCATACAGGAGCGTTTTCCTACAGAAACTATGTACTGGGTATGTTCTCAGCCTGCCCTGCAGCTCAAGCTCAGTACACTTCTTACTGTAAAGGCAATAGTTTTGTCAGGGACAAACTGTCATTTTCATGTTAATGTAACATGAAAAATACATAGGGTTTAGGTTATCCCTCTCAAGGAAGTATTTGCTCTGGAAGAGGATGCTGGGTCTTGCAAAGAACCTGAACCCTGCCCAACTTCCCAGCTCTTGGCCCGAGATTCCTCTTTTTCTTTTCTGTACTTTTACCTCCCCCTTTCTTTCTCCATTTCGTTTTTTAAAGAGTTATTTTATTTTATGTATGTGAGCACACTGTAGCTGTGTTCAGACACTCCAGAAGAGGGCATCAGATCCCATTACAGATGGTTGTGAGCCACCATGTGGTTGCTGGGATTTGAACTCAGGACCTCTGGAAGAACAGTCAATATGCTCTTACCCACTGAGCCACCTCTCCAGGCCTCTGAATTGTTTAAGCATCTTTTAAAAACAGAATCTTACACTGCAGCCCAGGTTGAACTTGGACTTGTGGGAATCTGGCCTCAGTCTCCCAGAACTGGAATGGATCCTTCTTTCTTCTTAAAAGTATTTTTTAAATATATTTCTTTTATGTGCATGAGTGTTCTGCTTGCATGTTATGTGTGTAGAATCATGTGTGTGCCTGTTGTTCACAGATGTCAGAAGAGGGCGTCATATCCTCTGAAACCGGAGTTACTGTTATAAGCTGCCATGTGGATGCTTGGAATTAAACTTGAATCCTCTGGAAAAGCAGCCAGTGCTCTTAACCACTGAGCTGTTGCTCCAGCTCCTCAAATAGACCTTTTCTTTATCATCGTCTAAGATGGGCACATCCCAGGTATACCTGACTTACCTTCCAGAACTCGGCCTTCATCCGTCCGACACACACACGTGTCTGGGCTCAGGACATCTTCAATTGTCATCTAGAAAGATGAATAGAAGGCAGATGTTAGAAAGTTAAAGGGTGGGGCTGAAGAGATGGCTCAGCAGTTAAGAGCACTGACTGCTCTTCCAAAGGTCCTGAGTTCAAATCCCAGCAACCACATGGTGGCTCACAACCATCTGTAATGAGATCTGATGCCCTCTTCTGGTGTGTCTGAAGACAGCTACAGTGTACTTATAAATAAATAAATCTAATAAATAAATCTTAAAAATAAAAAAAAGAAAGTTAAAGGGTCCAGTCCTGGGTGGGAGGGGCCTGTGCTTGTGGGGCCATACCTTGGTGTTATAATAGCGGCCACCCTTGTGCACTTTGTCAATGAAGCGTACACGCAGGTCCCTGTGCAACCAGTGCTTGTTTCCAGGGGCTGCTTTCTCAGTCTTGGGTACAGGTCCATCATGTCTGTGGAGAAAGCCAGAACCTGGCTTAGCTTTTTGTCACATTCATGTTAGAGCTGGGCCTGTCTTTAAAAGCCATGCTGTACCTGCCCCTACTGCTGTTCCCAGTTCCTTCTATGCCCTGCTTTGCCTTGAAGTTTTCCCTGACTGCTCGAGCCCCCGCATACCATGCAAGGCCAGTGGACCAGCTCCTACCGGTTGGGAGAGTGTTTCCGCTTCTTCTCTGAATCCTTCTGCCTCCTCTTTGAATCTTCCTGATTTTGTAAGGCCTTCAATGACGAAGCTGTTCCAGTTGCTCTGTTCTGCTGCTCTGTGGAAGTTTTGCTCACGTGACCTTTTCACAGGGGTATAGGGACAGTAAGAAGAAAGCCTCACTGTGTGTGTGTGTGTGTGTGTGTGTGTGTGTGTGTGTGTGTTTGTTTTGGTTTTGGTTTTTTTTTCCCGAGACAAGGTTTCTCTGTGTAGCCCTGGCTGTCCTGGAACTCACTCTGTAGGCCAGGCAGGCCTCAACTCAGAAATCCGCCTGCCTCTGCCTCCCAGAGTGCTGGGATTACAGGCGTGCACCACCATGGCCCAGCTCTCACAGTGTTACTGACATTTCGATCATTGTGCTCCTGGCAAAGGCCCCATTCCCTATCCATCTCCTTCAAGAAGTCCCTGTCAATCCCCTGGCCCACAGCAAAGACAGCAGAGTCTACTGTCTAGTGTTCACAAGAGTGAAAGAAGCGCCGCAGGCCCCTCCAAGCCCTTCCCACAGCCACCGGTGCTCTGCTGGCCTCTCCTTGCTCATACCCTCACCCTAGTCTCATATCTGGTGAAGAGGAGACTACCACTGCCAATACATGAGGACCTCTTGGGGTAGAGACTGGATCCCATATCCATTTCTTCCTGCTCAGAGAGGATGAAGATGCGTGGTTATCAGATCAAACTCTTCTCAGTTGAACTGAACAAACTAGACTGAGGGTATGGCTCCTTGGTAGAGCCCAATTAGCACTGTCAAGGCTCTGGGTTCTAATCCCAGCACCACCAAACAAAAAGTAAATAAACTGCTCTTGTCCCTTCACATTCCTGATCTCTGACTGTAAGTTACACAGTGCTCTTTTTCCTTACAGATCTGGAGAGCCTGCCTGTCCCCATGCTCTAAGAGACTCACCTGGCTTCAGCTTCGAGGTATGGCTATCAAACTCCTGCTGGGAAACAGGCCGCAGGCAATACTCACTAACATTCACAATGTGGTTGCCTGCAGCCAACCGAACCATGGCCCGTACATTGTCAGGATCAATGCCTTCTACCTAAGGAGGGAGGGAAGGAGGGAGGGAAGGAGGAAGAAGGCAGAGGGTGAATGGACTACCGCTGCTAGGCCTAAAGTATCTAGCCCTTACCTCCACCAGGCTTGGGCTCTCTCTCTCTCTCTCTGAGCAGGCTGGGATTTTTGCATTTGTTCCCCCAGAATAGGAGTTCTCCTAGGTAGCCATGGCTGGCCTGTAACTCAGAGATCCACTAGTCTTTGAGTGCTGTGATTCAAGGTGTATATCACTATGCCCAAACATACACTGTGACCTTTGGTGATTAGGACCAGGCATGGTTCGTTTGTTTGTTTTTTTTTTTTCTCTGAAACTATGACTCCTGAGAAGTGGGATCAGGTATATGTTCCTGAGTCTCCCTTAGCAAAACGTAAAATGAAGACGCGTGTCTATGTGGTATACAGGCACATACCTGCTGTTTGTGTGGTGTGTGCACATGTGTGTGGAGGACAGATGTTGACAGCAGGTATCTTCCTTAAATGTTTATTACCTAATGCCTTTTCCTTTTTTTTGAAACTATGTAGATGTAGATAGCCCAGGCTGGCCTGGAACTCATTCTTAGCAGGCTGTCTTGAGAGTTGCAGAGATCTGCCTGTCTTTGCCTTTTTAGTGCTGGGATTAAAGGTGTGAAATGTTTATTTATGTGGGGGTGTGTCTTTGCCTGCCTGCATGTGTTCATACACCACGTCATGTGCATGCCTGGTGTCTGCTGAGTCCAGAAGTTCTCCTGGGACTGGACAGTTGTCAGCTGCATGCAGTGTTGGTGCTGAAAACTGAACCCAGGTCTTCTGGAAGAGCAGCAAGTACTGTTCACTGCTGGGCCATCTCTCCATCCCCAGCAGTTCTCTTTTGAGATAGTGGAGCTGGTGCGCACGGACTCAGCTATGCTGGCTGGCTAATGTGCCCAGAGATCCACCCCAGTCTCTCCTCCCCAGCCCTGGTGGATGCTTGGCTTTTCTGTGGTGCTGGGCTTCCAGACTCACATCTTCATGCTTGCCTGCTAGTCAGGCACTTCACACACTGAGACATCTCCCGGCTGTCACTGTCTGCAAGACAGGGTCCAGGCCAGACTAGTATTTGTCACATGTCCTAGGCTGGCCTTAAACTTGCAGCAATGCTCCTGTTGCAGTTTCTTAGACACTGGGTTTGCATGCCTGCTTCAGCCTTAAAGTTTTGTGAAAGTTGTGGGATATGGTATTTCCTCCTGCTTGAGAACTGAGGCTGAAAAAGGCCTTGCAGCCGCCACCCTTTCCTGGATTTCTCACCGGCTCGCGTAGGAAGTGCTTTCCCACTGAGTTACCACCCCTGCCCCTTGCTTTTTGAACATGGGTTTTGCAAAATACCTGAGGTCAGCTTTGAACTCACTGTGATTTTATTTTTTCTGTTATGTGCCTCTTCCTACTAACTAAGCTAGATCCCTATTCCTTTAACATTTTTATTTTCCTTTAGACAATTGCTAGGCTGCCTTTGACTTTCCTATGTATCCCAAGCAGCTCTTGACTCTGTGCTCTCCCTGCCTCGGTGTCTGGAGTGGAATGTATATGGCAGGCATGTATCTGACACCTGGCAGCCTTTCCTAGCCACATCCCTCCTCGCTCCAGCCCTCCTCCCTCTAGCCCTGCAGTTAACCGTCCCTGTTAGCTGCCATGGCTTCAGGGATCTGTTGCTTCTTACCTTCCCATAGAGGCCGCGGTAGCATCCGGAAAGGATGAGCACAGCTCCTCCATGCATCAGCCCCTGAGGCTGCCCTTCCTTAGCCTTGTCGCGATCCCCATCTGGTCTTGGGTGGTGAGAGCCAGCGGAGGCCAAGGTCTGAGCCTCCATCAGGCTGGCACCCAGCCCTAAGCACTTCGGCCTTACAGAGTTGACTCTGGGCTTCACTACCCTGCAGAGAAAAATAGGTTTGTGGGAGAACAAGTCTCCAACGCAAGCCTTCTAGCACCCACACCCACCTCAGAAACACTTGGTTTAATCGTTGATTTACTTGTGTATGCCTGTGCACTGTGACACACATGTGAAAATCGGAGGACTGCTTGGGTGGGTCTATTCTCTTTCAGCCCCCCACCCTTCGCCAAATAGCAATTTCATTTAGTATAACTAAATTAACTTGCCCCATATACTTTTATTACTCTTACCTACAAGTGCCAAGTTAGGTTTGTATTAACAAATATACTAATACCTCTACAGAAGATTGGCAATGTTCACTATCAATCACAGTCATATTTGGCTTACCAAATGACTTAGGAATTCTTTGGGATTTACAACTGCAGGGGGATTTTGCTTTCGGTTCTAGGGATGGAAGACCTTTTGCATGCTAGGCAAGCCTGTAACACTGGGCTCCATAGCAGCCCGACAAAACGATTCTAAGTCTATAAAATAAGAGTCCAACTGTTTAGCTCTGCTAGTGTGCTAGGGACTAAATCCTACCACGTGTGCTTCCTGAGTCTAATCATTTCATTCCCGCAACAAGCCGTGGGGTCAGCCACCTGCATTTTTCAGATGAGGAAACTGATCCACAAAGAGAACTTTAGTGTTTTGAAGGCAAATCTGAGATCGCTTGCTTTTTGGTTTGTTCTTTTGGAATAACAAGGCTTGAACCCACGGTCTGTGGAAGCCACAGTTTGAAACAGTAGTAGCCGATGACTGAGCCCACCAGTGAGGTTGATAGTTGCTAGATGGTTCTAGATTAAGTGTAACTGCAGGGGTCTTATTTATACCCATTGTCCCCCATACCCCCACCAAACTCACTGACTGAAAGTACTGCCGATGCCCTTGCCGGGTTTCCAGCCCATGCCCCGCAACATGGCCAGCCCATAGGCCTCCACAGGGACTGCCTCATAGTCGGCCTCCTCTGGCACCTAGGTCAGGCAGGAGAAGACAGTCAGGTATAGCTTGGGACAGGCCTCCTGTTTGCAGTGCATCTGCTGCCTGCCACTCACGGGTGACTTTTTCCAGCCCTGGCCCCTGAATAGACAGTTCACAAGACAGTTTTCATTTCTTATCATTCCTCCCTCACTCTGCTCCTCCACCCCTGAGTCTTTCTGTATTTATGCTATGTGTCTGAATGGTTTGCTTACATACATGTATGCCTATGACTTGTGTTGTGCTCAGTTTCAGTGGAGGTCAGAAGTGCGCATTTGGTGCCTTGGAACTGGAGATACAGACGCTTGTGAGCCAGGTAGGTGCCGGGATTGAACCCAGGCTCTCTCCATGAGCAAGTGCTCTTGACTCTGAGCCATTGCTCTACTGCCCCTTCTCCCCCACTTTGTCTGAGACAGGCTCTCACTTTGTAGCCCTGGCTGTCCAGGAACTCTCTCTATGCTGAGCAGACCAGGCTGGCCTTGAACTCAGAGATCAGCCTGCCCCTGTCACCTAAGTGCTGGTATTAAAGACATGAACCAGCACATCCCGTTTCAACAAATATTCACATGCTTTCAAAAAAAATTTAAAGGACCTATTCTGTGGAAAGTGCTATTTCATTTAGGTGCTGAGGATAAGGAACTAATAAAATGGAAAACCTCTGTTGGGACTTATGTTCTAGTTGTCAAGACATACAATAAATCAAGTTCTGAAAACATGATATATTGAGTGGTGACACATTTAAAAATAAAGGGGCACTGTCAAGTAGGCCTGGCTATGTATGAGGTGAAGGAGGAGTCTGGCTTAAAGCCAAGAATTTGAAACCAGCTTGGGCAACTTGCTGGGACTCACCACCACCCCCAATCTCAAAACCAAACCCAACCCCCAAAAATACCTGGCTAAGGGATTTCAAAGGGAGATGGGAGGCACCAACATGACATTTAATCAGCTAAATAATAAAAGATAGAAGAACGGCGGAGGATATGAGAAGACCACCCCAGACAGACTGGGTTGTAAAAACAAAGGCCATACTCGGGAAGTGGGAGCAGCTTATCTCTGAGAGCTTAAGGCCAGCCTGAGCTCCACAGTGAAACCCTGTCTCAAAAACACAAAACAAACAAAAGCAGGCCTGCAGTAAGGTAAGACTTTATATGTATGATTAAGAACCATGAAAATCAACAGGAAGGTGGAAGCAGCGATGGTAAGAAATTAACGAGGAGAACTGGAAAAGAGTTATGGGACCAAGAGTCACATGGGAGCCCCAGGAAAGACCCACAAGAGGCTCAGTCCAGATGCTGCCTCTGCCCCGGGTGCTACTGATGAGGAGGACTAAGAAGCTACCCACCGGCCTCTGGAGCTACAGAAGTGGAGAGGATGAGGCCGGGCTCACAGGCTATGTGCACAATAGGAAATAAGGGAAACCAAGGACTGGCTCCAAGGATTTTAAGCTGAGTCGTCTGAGATGTAGAGAGTGTGGAGGCTTGGAGATGGCGAAATTAGAGAAATGAGGTCAAGGCTGGAACAGGATACAATGAAGTATGGGCAACACGTATAGCTCAATAACGGGCTTTTAGCACAGGGAAGGTTCTGACTTCCAATGAAAGCATGGAAAAAAATGAGTTGTGTCATTTTTTTTTTCAGGGAGGCAGAGGCAGGCAGATCCCTGTGAGTTTGAGGCCAGCCTGCTCTACATAAGTGAGTCCAGGATGGCCAAAGGAGCTCTGTTACAGAGAAATGCCAGGTTAAAAGGAAAAAATAAAAAGCTAAGAAGCTGAGCTCCAAACTTTCCTTTCATAAACACCCTTTCCGTCTCGTCTGCTGTCATTTCTGCCTTCCTTTCTGATTACTCAGCACGCTGCAAGTTGCCTCAGATTAACGCATACAGTGATTTCCCACAAGTGTGCTTTCTTGGGCCGTTGCTGCCTTTGGAGTACCCAATCCGAACCTTCCTCTCAACCCTACCTATCCTTCCAGGCCCCACTCCAGCCACTCCTATGTATGTCCGTGCTGCTATTCCGAATTCGGCTACTTCCTTCTCTCCCTACTTCCGCCCTCACCATTCACTCTGACCCAGTAATCGGCTTCCTTAGTGCTCCTCAAGCACCCGCAGGCTAAAATCAGAACAAAGAAGGAAAAAGGAAACAGACAAAAGTGGCTCCAAACAGTGCATACCCTCCTGGCATTTGAAGTTCCTGTCTCCTTTGTTGTCCACCTCATTCAGATAACCCCAGAATTCAAGTACATTTTGAAAACACCCTGCTGGCTCTTAGGTTACGGTTTCTAATAAGGACGGAAGGAGGAAAGGCTAATTGCCAGGGCTTTGGGACACGCACACACACTTTTCCTGCTATGTGCAAGGAGGCCAGGCAGACAGAGTAAAGGGAAGAGTGTAGGAGAGAGACAAAGGGACAGCTCACTGTCTCAGCCTGAGGTTCGCTGTCTGTTCCTTCCCCACTGGGAGGACATCCTTTCTGGATCATGGGGATAGTGAGCGTGGGGTCAACACCTGCATTCTCCCTCTCCTCCAGAGACTTCTTGGATTCTAAGGAAGAATGGGAGGGATCAATGAGGCCATACCCTATCCTTCCAACGTCTTCCCTTCTATCTGCACTGGGGCAGAGCAAAAAGGAAAGTTTCACTCACCCTCAATGAGTTCCTTCACAGCCAGGGACAAGACACCGTCTGACATCATCGCGGTGCTAGTTTCTGAGGATGGTTTAGAGTTCTTGGACACAGGTTGCCTGCGAGAGCCATTCTGGATCAATGGGATAACCAGCTCCTTGGGGGCTTCTGGAGGGTTCACACTGATGTGGAGAAAGAAAAAAGGTTGGGAAAGGAGACATATTACAAAGTAGAGCCAGGCGTGGTGGCGCAAACCTGTAATCCCAGCACTTGGGAGGCAGAGGTAGGCGGATTTCTGAGTTCGAGGCTAGCCTGGTCTACAGAGTGAGTTCCAGGACAGCCAGGGCTACACAGAGAAACCCTGTCTCGAAAAACAAACAAAAAAAGAAAGAAAGAAAAAAAGAAAGTAAGTAGAAATATCAACCGGGCAGTGGTGGCGCACGCCTTTAATCCCAGCAGCACTCAGGAGGCAGAAGCAGGAGGATCTCTGAGTTCCATGTCAGCCTGGTCTACAGGGTGAGTTCCATGACAGCTAGGGCTTGGGAGGGTTTCGAAACCCCTTCCCAAGAAAGAAAGTATAAATATCAAGAAAGAAAGAAGGAAAGAAAAAAAGAAAATAAATGTCAATGGCAAGAAAGAAATAAAAATCGATCAATGCCCAGTCCTATGGACCATGTTCTACAAGTTACTATTCACAGGTCCACTCTGTTTGTTTGTTTGTTTGTTTTGAGACATCTCATGATGTAGCTCAGGCTGGTCTTATAAACTCTCTGTTAACCTGATGCAACCTCCTAGTGCTGGAATTACAACCATGCATCATTTCTCTTCCTGCCCCCCCCCCAGCTTTAAATGTGATTCCCTTGGGGGAATCATTTTTAGCCTTCAACCACAATGACCTACACATCACCACCTTTAGTCCAGATTCTCCCCAGTTCCAGGCCCGTAAACTGCCTTTTAGAAGTCCCCAACTTAGGCCCTTCAGGTCTTCGTTTTCTTAATTATGCTGACGATGGCCTCCCCAAACTTGGATTTACCTCGTTCTCCAAATTTGAAAGGCTCCCAACATTGCAGTTAAGACCGGAAGAATCCTGTCATTTTCCCTCCTTTCCCTTTCTCAAAAGGCACATGTCCTCAAGTCCCAACGACTTTTCCTCTGAGGAATCTATACCTCTGGTTCTCAGGCACCTAATAAACCTTCCTCTTCTTGCCCTTAAATTAGTATTTTCTCCCTGTTTTTAAATATAGACTCAAATTGTCCCGGCTAGCGTTCAATTCTTGATCCCTGCGCCAGCCTCCGAGGTCTTGACTTACAGGCATTTGCCACCACTCCTGGTTACCTCCATAAATCTCCTGAGGCAGTGTTTCAGGCTTTCCAGGCCACTGTCACCAGGACAAACAACTCTTACCCTGCCCTCCTGCTTAAGCCCATTTCACCAATTTCCAAAACGTGAAAGACCCGGCGCTTCACCTCTGCAGCTCCCTCCCTTCCACGGTCGCCAAGAAATCTTTCTCTTCTGGGGCCTGTCCTTCGCCGTCTCCGAGGTCTACCAGGCGCCTCCGGACAGACGTGCGAGTGAACCCGAAAGAAATCGGAGCCGTTGACGGGGCAGCCGGCGGCGGACTCTCACGTCCCGCCATCTTTGCTCGAGTCCCGGGCGAGCGCTCTGCTTGCTGGGAAGTTTAGCTCAAGTGGTTAGGGGTGGGCTCAGAAACGCAAGAACCTATCCCAGAATGCAACGCCACAAAGACAAGCGCCTTGAAGCCGTGGGAAACCGGAATCAGGGCTTGGAAACTTTCAGACGTCATAGGAACGTGCCGAATCAAGCATTCTGGGAAATGTAGTTCTCAGTGATTTAGCTGCTGAGGAAGATTGAATAGTTTATTCCTAGGTATTCAACCGTTAGGATTTCAATTCTAGAGTATCCTATACCCTCTTCCGACATCCTCAGGCACCATGCACGCACGTGATGCACATGCATAAATTCAGGCAAAATGTTTATATACACAAAACAAAATCAATCTTGTGTTTGACAAGCACATAATGTGCTTTCACAATGTGAACCTTACTGATGTAGAAAGTGTCATAAGGTGAAAAAACAGGATTGTGCCAGGGATGTGGTTCAGTTACAGTGTAAATATTTTTTTTAAATTTCAGAGTCAAGATCAAACAAGTCCTTTTAAAATAAGGTTAATTTAATTTTGGTTGCTGTGTTAACTTTTCATAATTAGTCTGAGGTTATAAGTTTGGGACAAGAATTCCAGAGGCAGGGCTGGAAAGAAGGCTCAGCAGTTAAGAGCACTTGTTGCTCTTGCATGGTACTGGGTTCAGTTCCAGGCATCCTGTATTGTATACCAGGCTGGGCTCAAACTCACAGAGATCAATCTGTCTCCTGAGTGCTATAATCACTTTTTTTTAAAACACAGAAAAATTTCAATATTTTATTTAATTATTCACTATGGTGGTTTGAATAAGAATGGCCCCCATAGGCTCATATATTTGAATGTTTAGTAATCAATGGATGGCACCACTTGAGAAGGATTAGGAGGTGTGGCCCTATTGGGGCAGGTGTGGCTTTGTTGGAAGAAGTATGTCACTGGGAGTGAGCTTTGAGGTTTCAAATGCTCAAGCCAGGCCCAGGGTCTCTGTCTGCCAGCTGCCTGCAGATCTAGATATAGAACCCTTGTATTTCTCCATGTATGCTCACATGCCATCACGATCCCTGCTGTGATGACCATATAAGCACGCTCTAATTAAATGCTTTCCTTTATTAAGAGTTGCCTTGGTCATGACGTCTCTTCACAGCAATAGAATGCAGACCAAGATATTCAGTAAAATTAAAATATGTTTTCAAGGCTGTAGAAGAAACATCACAGACTCATTGTGGTCAGACAGTAAGAGGAAACAACATATAGAAATTGAGATGATCTAACCTATAAGACATGGTCAGATTAAAATGAAGGTTCTTGTAGCTCAGGTACATAGATATATACTATGAATAATGAAAAATTTGAGACCTATTTTTCCAGCTTAAGTTATGGGCATTTGAAAAACTTAATTTAGGACTAGGAAGATTGTTGCAGAATATTTATTCACACAATGAACTCCGAGATTGAATTGTGCCCTTAACACACACCTTTAATCCCTCTGGCTGAAATATAGCTATGCCCTTAGTATATACCTTTAAGAGAAAACAATGAAAGTAAAGTTAGTTTGTAGAAGGATGCACTAAAGTTTGAAAGTGATGCCTGATTTAGTGGCAGACAAAGTGACAAATCAGAGAAAGGGTTTTCAGAATAGGGTATGCCTGACTCTCACAAGATGAGAGAAGAAAGAGAACCTACCTAAGAGAGCAGCGCAGGGAGGGGAGGAGGTATGAGATATGGAACAGTCAGAGAGTGGACAGGGGTTGGCGGGTGGGGAATAAAATATGGAGTGTATGAAACTAATTAATAGAAAATATTTTTTAAAAAAGAGACCAGTGGGGGGGGGAGGGAGGGAGGGAGGGAGGGAGGGAGAGAGAGAGAGAGAGAGAGAGAGAGAGAGAGAGATACTGGGAGAGTTTTACAGAGAGAAAAAGCTACACACAGGTGAAGACAGAACAAGCCAGAGAATGAAAAGGAACCAGAAGATTAGAACTGATTGCCAGCCAGGTGGTGGTGGCGCATGCCTGTAATCCCAGCACTTGGGAGGCAGAGGCAGGTGGATTTCTGAGTTCGAGGCCAGCCTGGTCTACAGAGTGAGTTCCAGGACAGCCAGGACTACACAGAGAAACCCTGTCTCAAAACAAACAAACAAACAAACAAACAAACAAAAAAGAACTGATTGCCAGAGTTAGTTTGAGACCAAGCAAAGCAATTCAGAAGCCCAGCGAAGCCAGATTGAATCAGTCAACTTACAGATGAGTTTTGAGTCAGAACAGCTGAATTGAACCAGCTAGCCAGAGATCAGAAAGAGCTTACTCAGCAGTAAGTCTCGGAGGCTAAAAACAATTTAGGCCTATATTAGATTGTATGGAGACTGGAAGCTTCCAGGGCTTGGTTTACTTTAGCAGATGGAAGCAGTAAACCATAGAGGCAACAATGACATCAGACAAATAAAAGTTACATTTACACAAGATGACTTCATGGATAAGAATGTCTGCTACCAAGCCTGCAGACCTGAGTTCTTGAAGAACTACATAGTGAAAAGATAGAGCTAGCCACTAGTTGCCTCTGACAGCTCCACAAGTGCCATGAGATGCACACACACAGGTACATGTAAACATGAAACAAATGAATATGAAAAACAAATTTTATCTAGTTATATGTAGAGTGAATAACTGTGTAGTAGCTGGTCTTGTGCGTCAAGTTGACACAAGCTAGAGTCATCAGAGGGGAAAGAGTCTCAGTTGAGGAAATGCTTCTATGAGATCCAGCTATAGTGCATTTTCTTAATTAATTATCAATAGGGGAGGGCCTAGCCCATTGTGGGTGGGGCCATCCCTGGACTGATGGTCCTGGGTTCTATTCTATAAGAAAGCAGGCTGAGCAAGCCATGGGGAACAAGCCAGTAAGCAGCACAGCCTTCATGGCCTCTGCATCAGCTCCTGCCTCCAGGTTCCTGCCCTGTGTGAGTTCCTGTCCTGATTTCCTTCAGTGATGAACAGTGATGTGGAAGGGTAAGCCAAATAAACCCTTTCCTCCCCAATTTGCTTTTTGGTCATGATGTTTCACTGAAGCAATAAAACCTTGACTATGGACGTGTCAAGAATACAATAGAAAAAAAATATCCATAAAGCTATAGGAAAAAGAATGTTTCAGACCACAAACTCTCAGTGTGGCTAAGCTCTTTAGGTGCCTTCATGGCCACACTGTGTTTAACTAGGGTTGCTTACATGAGCACAGACCGGTGTTGTTTACTTGAGCAAGGGCAGTTTATGGCAGCTACAGCACTGAGGAGTATAACACCTACCAACCACTAACTGCCTCTAGTTCCCAAGGAAGGATAGGGCCTCCTGTGCTCTTCCCCCATCCGGGATGCGTTGATGAGTTGTTTTGTGCACGTGAGTTCATGAGTACAACAGCTGTTGGCCTTAGTCTAAGCTCTGCCCACAGTTACTTGGCAACAGCCTGACTATAAAAGGGGCTGCTTGCCCCTCCTCTCTCTCTCTCTTGCTCTGTCTTCTTGCTTCATATCCTCTCTCTCTCCATTCCCTTCCCCCCTCTCTCCATGATATAAATGTCCCATTTAGGACTGTGGACTCAAAGTCACTTCTTTTCTTCACTTTGATTGATTCTGCTCTGCAGTCACCACTGCCCACAAAATAAACCTGTGGTCTTAGGCATAAATATTTAGAGCAGGGCACAGCGGTGCACAGCTTCAATCTCAGTACTCGGGAAGCAGACACAAGTGAATCTGAGAGTGTTGCATAGAGAAACCTTGCCTCAAAAATAAATAAAGCCAGGGAGTGGTGGCACATGCTTGTAATCCCAGCACTTGGGAGGCAGAGGCAGGCGGATTTCTAAATTCGAGGTCAGCCTGGTCTACAAAGTGAGTTCCAGGACAGGCAGCACTATACAGAGAAACCCCCGTCTTGAAAAAACCAAATAAATAAATAAACAAAATAAATATATAAATATCTAATAAGTAGTTTCACAACATGTCCGTTCAGTAAACACATCAGCGCTTGGCTTCATACCTCTCAGGACCTGAACATAGGAGCACTTACGTTGCAGTTGGATTTTTGTTTAATAACTTCTGGCCTCTGGGAACAGTATTATTCATTAATGCAAAGTACATGTCCTTAAAGTCTTTTTTCAAAACAACAACAGCAGCAACAACAAAACCCTGTTTTTAATTGGCTTATGTGGGTGTCTTAGGGTTTTACTGCTGTGAGCAGACACCATGACCAAGGCAACTCTTATAAGGACAACATTTAATTGGGGCTGGCTTACAGGTTCAGAGGTTCAGTCTATCATCATCAAGGCGGGAGCATGGCGGTATCCAGGCAGACATGGAGCAGGAGGAGCTGAGAGTCTCCATCTTCATCTGAAGGCATCCAGGAAGAGACTCAATTCCACACTTGCCAGAACCTGAGCATAGACCACCTCAAAGCCCCCCCAAACAGTGACATACTTCTTCCTACAAAGCCACACCTCCTCCAGTGAGGCCAGCCTTCCCAATAGTGCTGCTCCCTATGGCCAAACATTCAAATGCATGAGCCTATGTGGGTCAAACCTAGTCAAACCACCGCAGTGGATTTATGGGAATGAGCCAATACATCTGGTTTTTTGTATGCTCCATTCTGAGACAGGGTCACCATATATATACATATATATATATAATGTATATATGTATATATGTATATATATGTATATATATGTGTGTGTATATATATATATATATATATATATATCAGACTGGCGCTTACTATGCATTGAAAGCCCTTCTGCCTGACATTCCTGAGTGCTGGGATTATAATACACTAAGCTATTATCTTCCTTTCAATTTATCTATTTTAAGATTTATTTCTTTAGCTAGCCTTTTGTTGTTGTTTTGCTATCGACAATACAGGTTCTGGCTACACAACTTAGATGGCTGTTTTGGAACTTGTCATCCCCCTGCCTTGGGGCCTCTTTCGAAGCTGGGATTACAGGTGTGTCCCACTGTGCCTGGTTATTTTGTTGTTGTTTGTTTGGGGGATTTGTGTGTGTGTGTGTGTGTGTGTGTGTATTTTGTTTTGTTTTGTTGTTTTTTGGAAAATGGTCTCACTTTGTGACACTAAATTACTTGGAACTCGATTTGTAGACCAGGTTAACCTCCAACTCACCTCCCTCTGCCTCCCAAGTGCTGGGATTAAAGGCCTGTGCCCCTACCACGGCCTTTTCATTTAAGGTGAAGAGACTGGTTCTTGCCATATTTGCCTGGTTTGGCCTGGAGTTCCTCAGCCCACAGCACCGGTTGGCTCGGCCTCCTTTGCAGTTCGAACCATAGGTGGCGCTACTTCACTACCCTGATGTTTTTTACTACCAACAACATTGATAGGGATGATTTAAAGGTGATATCTGCTTATTCTCAATGATGTCACTGCCTTTGAGGTAAATTGTCACAGCTGAAGTGGCATCTACTTCCAGAGGCAGCACAGGCGAAGCGAGTAAGCTTCGTTCTACCGTGTCCTTTACATAATCTCCCAGAAGATGGTAGTGCCCAGATTAAAAGTGGATCTTCCCACCTTAAAGATCCTGATTAGAAGCACATCTTCCACCGGGTTGTTTCCGTAGTGTAGTGGTTATCACGTTCGCCTCACACGCGAAAGGTCCCCGGTTCGAAACCGAACGGAAACAACTAGGCTTACCTTTTGCCAGGTGGTGGCGCATGCCTTTAATTCCAGCACTTGGGACGCAAAGACAGGTGGATTTCTGAGTTCGAGGCCAGCCTGATCTAAAGGGTGAGTTCCAGGACAGCCATGGCTACACAGAGTAATTCTGTCTTAAAATGAAAATAAAAACAAAACCAAGCAAGCAAGCAAGCAAGCAAACAACAACAACAACAAGACCCTCCTTCACAGATGTAGCTAGCTGCTTGGGTTTTAGTTAATTCCAGGTTTATTCACCTTGACAAGCAAGAATGGCCATCACACAGGGGATCAGATACTCTCTTCCTGCTCCCTTCCCAGGCACCAGGCACACACCAGGTATACAGACACGGATGTAGCAAAACATCCACAGACATAAAAGAACTGTTTGAGACAGGGTTTCTCTATGCAGTCCTGCCTGTCTTGGAACTTGCTCTGTAGAGCTTCTTACTCAGAGAACCTCCTACTTCTGTCTCTCAAGTGCTGGGATTGAAAGAGTACATCGCAGTGCCCAGCTCAACAAAAGTAAAAAAGAAAGTTAAACAAAAAGAAACTAGCTTATCACTTTCCTAAAGAAAAAAAAAAGTTGTTCAGTATAACAGTGCACGCCTTCGATTCCAGAATGTGGGATACAGACATAGGCAGGTCTCTTGAGTTCCAGAGCGAAAAGAAATTGTTTAAGAGCACTTGCTGCTCTTCCAGAGGACCCAAATCTCATTCCTAGCAACCACATGAAGGCTCATAACAGTCTGTAACTCCAGATCCTGCTAATCTATCATAAAGTACTTTTACACCACCACCACTACTACTACCATTATTACTACTACTATTATTACTGCTACCCCTGTCGCCATCATTTGATGTATGAGTGCTTTGCCTGAATGTAAGTGTGTGCCTGCTGCCCATGGAGGTATCAGGTTTCCCGGAGTTACAAAGGGTAGCTAGGTGGGACTCAAACTCAGGGCCCCTGGAAGAGCAACCTGTGCTCTTAACCACGAAACCAACTCTCCAGTTCCATTTTTTTAATTATAAAGATTACAAAAGAATGAGATGAACATTAGGTATATGGATTAAGCAGTACCACCCATCTTATGTTCATCTGATGTAATGACTCTCCTAAAGTCCAAGGCAACAACAACAACAATAAAAAGATTTTTCTCTCTTTTATTTTCAATTTTTATTAGCCAGGTGGTGGTGGTGCACGCTTTTAATCCCAGTACTTAGGAGGCAGATGCAGGCAGATCTATGAGTTTGAGGTCAGCCTGGTCTACATAGGAGTTCTAGGATAGCCAGGGCTGCACAGAGAAACCCTGTCTTAGAAAAATCAAACAAGCCAGGCCTGGTGGCGCACGCCTGTAGTCCCAGCACTTGGGAGGCAGAGGCAGGCGGATTTCTGAGTTCGAGGTCAGCCTGGTCTACAGAGTGAGTTCCAGGACAGCCAGGACTACACAGACAAATCCTGTCTCAAAAAAAAGAGAGAGAGAGAGAGAGAGAAAGAAAAAGAAAAATCAAACAAACAAAAGTGGTGTGGTGGTTCCATGTCTTTTAATCCCAGTATTTGGGAGGCAGAGGCAGGCGGATCTTTGTGAGTTCAAGGACAACATGGTCTACAAAACGAAGTTCCAGAACAGCTGGGGCTATTACTAAGTCTTCTCCACTCCCAAACCTCAGATAGGGTGGCTGCCAGTTCTCTTCAGCTAGTCCCAGGTCCACTATATCTGTCCTGAGTTTCTCAACATTTTCCTACAACTCAGAATTGTCATTCTTTTTATAAATTAAAAAAATGTTGTTTTTGTTTGGTTGGTTGGTTTTGTTTTGTTTTTCGAGACAGGGTCTCTCTGTGTAGCCCTGGCTGTCCTGGAACTCACTCTGTAGACCAGGCTGGCCTCGAACCCAGAAATCCACCTGCCTCTGCCTCCCAGAGTGCTGGGATTAAAGGTGTGCGCCACTACTGCCCAGCAAAAAAAAAATGTTTTCTGAGAAAGGGTATTTTAGGTTTTTTGGTTGTTGGTTGGATTGGGTTGGGTTTTAGAAACAGGGTTTCTTTGAGTCCTCACTCCAGACC